>BLKR01009287.1:0-137892 GCA_011170035.1 Teleogryllus occipitalis
CATATATTTTCACGTATTATTCGTAATTGCTATGCAATATTCAATACGGACTATGTGGACCTGCAAAAAAGAAACAAAAAGAAAAGACCTACTGCAGCAGAAAATATTTTCCACTCGTCGGGATTCGAACTCGGGTCTCTAAAGTTAACTCACCTGACACGGTTCCCCCTCACCACCAGGTTACCTCCTTTCCGATGCGAAAAGAAAGTGAAACATTTGCAGTTTAAAAAAAACAGGGTGTTCAATTTATCTTAATACAAGATCTATTTTTAAAAAGAGATTTCATTAAACAAAAATCTCTAGCGTTCATTTTTTCGGCAATGTTATAAAGATCAGTCGGGGCTAATATTATACAGTAGAAAATTGGGGTTAATGTATTACAATTTAAGAGTTGTTATTTATGTCCAAAATTAACAAGAAAATGACAAATGATAGGAAATATATTCTATTATAATGACCATATAGCAAACACTCAGAATGTAACAATATTTGGGAGGAAAAAATCAAAACTAAAATGCCTAATTTTTCCAGTCAAAAACTTTACCGCCGTGATATAAATCTTTTGACGTTACTTCGTTATTTTTTAGGACACGATATTTTTGAAAATAGGTTATCATTAAGAAAGAATTAATATTCTTTTCTGCGTCAAAATAATGCAATAATATTAATCGTGTCATGATATATAAAGCCTCAAATTTGTGGGGCTAATATGATACAACTTAAGAGACTAATGTAATACGGGTGTCGGGGCTATTTTGATACACTAAAAATTAACACGCAGACAACTGGAAGGGATTTTTTTTATGTTTAATATTACATCAAAGGCGCTAAAATTCCGATTTGATGTTGATAAACTCTCCAAGTGTTTATCTGAGAAAGAAAGAGCAGGTGACAATTTATATAGATTTCCTCGTTCTCCTCGCTACCCAGTACATGGTGATTCACTTATGATTATCAATTGACGGGAGCTTCTACTGTTTCAGTGCAGTTAGTGATTTTTCACTGGAATCACAAGGAATCAGGCTTACAATAGGAGCTAACACCATCCCTTCAACCCCAGATATCA
The DNA here is from genome assembly GCA_011170035.1 of Teleogryllus occipitalis. Taxonomy (NCBI): domain Eukaryota; kingdom Metazoa; phylum Arthropoda; class Insecta; order Orthoptera; family Gryllidae; genus Teleogryllus; species Teleogryllus occipitalis. Next base: position 1,067 of record BLKR01009287.1, read on the forward strand.
ACTGTTCTCATCCAGTACTTTTGAGATAAAAACTGTTGGAAAAAATTTTAGAAAACAGTAGCACTCCAAAGAATAATGAAGCGGTTAGACCCAATAGCAGCAATCATTACTAGTGAAGAGTGGATCATTACTAGGAGAGAGTGGAGTGTTTAATTTACATTAATTTAATATCTATTTTTAAAAAGAGATTTAATGAAACAAAAATCTCTAGCGTTAGTATTTGTTTTCGATAATGTTAATAGGCATTTGTTTGCAATTTTCGAAAATTCAAATCGTTCGCCCAAAATTGAACACCTTTAAACATCTTGTGCTTCGAGGAATGGATTTACAGAAAAATTGGAGCTCTTTTTGAGAAAATTATGTAAATATGATGGGGTTTGGTGTAAAGTATCTTCAAAATTAAAAGATTCGTTTCAAATTCGAAGATTCGTGATATTAGCCAGATCGTTCAAGGAATATCCATTTTGGTGAAAATCGTGTTTACTTTAGGCTCTAGAATTACTCACACGAAGACGGATTCACAAAGAGGGGTTTTGGAAAATCACTTTTTCGGGTTCAAAAAACAAGCGTTTTGACAGCCTTGTGTATAGAAAATAAAAGAACAATACCAACAATCCACTTTTTTCGAACTAGCTACTTACAAAACGTGTTTTCTTTGAAAATTTCGACACTTCCTCCTACGGCATTACGTAACTCTTTACACGTGGAGGTAAAAATATTCCAGAGTTACTGGGATTTGAACTCGGATCCCTGTAGTCTGTAGGTGTGGCTCGACCGCACTGAGCTATCACCGGTATTTCTCAAAACGCTGTCCAAGCACACTTATTACGTTAAGAATAGTTACGTGATATTCATTGCACTTAGATTTTTTATTAGAGAAATGTTATACATGTGTCAAAGATATCAAATTCACAAAAATAATGCAACCGCATAAAACCCACGCAACTACATAGCTCATTTTACTAAGAAATATTTTCAACCAGAATCCGTCGTCTTTAGAACACTCTGTGGATGTCGTTCCCGGTCTTATCTTTCGGCGACTACGGCCAAGGTTGAATTACGTCACAGATGAAAGTTGCGATAACGCTAGAGCTCAACACGGGCGCTTGCAGACGTTCTGAAGCCAGAATCGCAATAGGGGCATATTTATACGTGATTCTTAAAGACATTAACTCACTAAAATAAATAGTGGCGCCTCAAAACACATACTTTATGTGATATTTATAATGGATACGAATGATTATAACTATACAATTAACCGCAAAATTGTTTCTACCCGCAAAAATAATTCGCCGTGGATGAGATTCGATCTTACGTGCCTAAGCTTCTTCATCAGTGCGCTTACCTGCTATGCCACAGAAACTCTCGTAACTTCTGTCCCTCACGAAGATGATTTTAAACTTTCATGTATCACAGATTTGACTAGAAAAGAACGTGCGGCGTTTAGATGCTTGTGTTAACTACAGACGGACAGACGTTTTGTCGTAAATAGATTTTTTAGTAACAAGGACTTACAAAACATGGATTCTGTCTACAAACGTATTGAAGTAATTCACTATATACAAGAATAACATTTATCTACTTTGTCGTGACCAGTGATCGGAATTTAGAGGTTTTTGTCGAAAAATCCCCGTCTCCCGGCGCATGATTACAATACCTTTTCTTCTTACTACATAGTTACCAGAAAGGAAGAAAAATGGTTTTTCATTGTTTCTATTCAACAAAAGTTTTCAATCAATTCCAAAGGTGAAATAATCAGTAAATATTAAAAAGAGATTTATTAACAATATGAAATGAAATACAATAAGAAAGGAATCTTCTGTTCTTTACTTTGTGTTCTTAACAAATCTATAGGAAAATCATAATAAAGGCATTATTTCAACAACATTCGAATATTATTGTTGAGAATCTATGGGGAAACTGTTAATGCCGGGTCCTGGTGACGTAAAAAGGGTTAACTAATGTTGTGAAATGTAGAAAAAATCCTTTAACTCGTGTTGCCAGAAACCAATGTTTTGTAGGTCGTTGATACAGAAAAATCGAACGACGGCGAAAAACCTGTATGTTCGTGTGTCTGTTGATGTGTCTGTTCTTGTGTCTGTTCGTCTGTAATTTTCAAAAAAAAATGACCTTATTGAAAGAATTATTTATGGACAACAAATTTCATTTGAAAGAAAAATCTGTGTTCAATTTTAGAGTTGTAGGAAAACGCCGAAAAAATTCAAACTTTTCCAATTTTCGAAAATTCAGAGTTAACAGTGGACATAGGACGTATGTCGCCTTTATAGGTGTATTTTACTCTATTCTTAGAAGAAATTTAAAGAAAAAAAATGGGGTCGTTTTTGAGAAACTTTTGAAAATGACCGACGGCTTCATGCAATGTACCCTCAAATTTTAAAGAATGATTTTTAATATCTCAAAGTTTCAACTAGAATCACATCGACAAGGGATTCTTCAATTTGGAAAAGATCGTACGATCTGTTTAGGCGCTAGTAGTGTTCACAGATGGACGGAGAGACGGACAGACGCAGACAGACTGACGTTTGGCTTTCAATTGATGTTTTGGCATCAAAGACCCACAAAACAGGATTTATGGTTACATCACGTGTTAGAGATTTTTTCTCTTAATTTAGTAACTGGATTTATCCACTCCTTTGTTTTCAGGGCCCGGCAATACATTTTTTCTGCCGAAAATTTGCCGTTTTTTTCGCGGAGCATTACATAACTTTCTCTATACTACGTATATTACTCCGTATGTATGTGGGTATACGAGAAAGTAAAAAGTTACGTAATTCTACGGAGGAAATAGGCTAATTTTCGACACAAAAAACTGTAATTTCCGGGCCCTGGTGTCAAAAAAGTGGATAAATTCAGTTGATAAATATAGAATAAAATCCCTTTAACATGTGGTGTAGCCAGAAGCCAGGTTTGGTGGGTAGTAAATACAAAAAAAAAAAAGATTAATGGTAAAACGTGTTTTCCTCTGTGAATAATGCTAGCGGCTAAACTGTTCAGGCAATTTTCTCCAAAGTTGATATTCCGCAAGCGGTCTGACTGATGTCGAGCCCTCCTGAATTTCAAATCAATATTTTATTTTTGGATGGTACTCTACAAGAAGCCCCTGAAACATTTTCAAAAATTAAAAAAATGGCATGAACTTTTCTGGTTAACTTTTATTGCCGGATAGCGTAATGGACGCTATAAGACGATGGCGGAGATGATTTTCGTTCATATATTTAATTTTTCCAAAAATGCAACAAAACAATTTTTTTCCGGCATTTTCCTACAACTTAAGTATCGAAGATAGTTTGTTTCCTACATAAAGCCCCAGAGATATTTTCAAAATGTTCTCAAAAGCGGCGTCATCGGTTTTTATTATTTTTTTTCCATAATCTCAAGAACGTTTAAGAGAATGATTTGATGAATTGATGAATGAAATGATGATGATGAATTTTTAGATCTCATGTTGGCGTCTGTCTGTCCGTCTGTAGTTAACACAAGCATCTAAACGCCGCACGTTCTTTTTCAGTCAAATCTGTGATACATAAAAGTTTAAAATCATCTTCGTGAGGGACAGAAGTTACGAGAGTTTCTGTGGCATAGCAGGTAAGCGCACTGATGAAGAAGCTTAGGCACGTAAGATCGAATCTCATCCACGGCGAATTATTTTTGCGGGTAGAAACAATTTTGCGGTTAATTGTATAGTTATAATCATTCGTATCCATTATAAATATCACATAAAGTATGTGTTTTGAGGCGCCACTATTTATTTTAGTGTGTTAATGTCTTTAAGAATCACGTATAAATATGCCCCTATTGCGATTCTGGCTTCAGAACGTCTGCAAGCGCCCGTGTTGAGCTCTAGCGTTATCGCAACTTTCATCTGTGACGTAATTCAACCTTGGCCGTAGTCGCCGAAAGATAAGACCGGGAACGACATCCACAGAGTGTTCTAAAGACGACGGATTCTGGTTGAAAATATTTCTTAGTAAAATGAGCTATGTAGTTGCGTGGGTTTTATGCGGTTGCATTATTTTTGTGAATTTGATATCTTTGACACATGTATAACATTTCTCTAATAAAAAATCTAAGTGCAATGAATATCACGTAACTATTCTTAACGTAATAAGTGTGCTTGGACAGCGTTTTGAGAAATACCGGTGATAGCTCAGTGCGGTCGAGCCAGACCTACAGACTACAGGGATCCGAGTTCAAATCCCAGTAACTCTGGAATATTTTTACCTCCACGTGTAAAGAGTTACGTAATGCCGTAGGAGGAAGTGTCGAAATTTTCAAAGAAAACACGTTTTGTAAGTAGCTAGTTCGAAAAAAGTGGATTGTTGGTATTGTTCTTTTATTTTCTATACACAAGGCTGTCAAAACGCTTGTTTTTGAACCCGAAAAAGTGATTTTCCAAAAAACCTCTTTGTGAATCCGTCTTCGTGTGAGTAATTCTAGAGCCTAAAGTAAACACGATTTTCACCAAAATGGATATTCCTTGAACGATCTGGCTAATATCACGAATCTTCGAATTTGAAACGAATCTTTTAATTTTGAAGATACTTTACACCAAACCCCATCATATTTACATAATTTTCTCAAAAAGAGCTCCAATTTTTCTGTAAATCCATTCCTCGAAGCACAAGATGTTTAAAGGTGGCGTACGTTCAATTTTGGGCGAACGATCTGAATTTTCGAAAATTGCAAACAAATGCCTATTAACATTATCGAAAACAAATACTAACGCTAGAGATTTTTGTTTCATTAAATCTCTTTTTAAAAATAGATATTAAATTAATGTAAATTAAACACTCCACTCTCTCCTAGTAATTATCCACTCTTCACTAGTAATGATTGCTGCTATTGGGTCTAACCGCTTCATTATTCTTTGGAGGGCTTCTGTTTTTTAAATTTTTTTTCCAACAGTTTTATCTCAAAAGTACTGGATGAGAACAGTTGATATCTGGAGTTGAAGGGATGGTGTTAGCTCCTATTGTAGGCCTGATTCCTTGTGATTCCAGTGAAAAATCAGTAACTGCACTGAAACAGTAGAAGCTCCCGTCAATTGATAATCATAAGTGAATCACCATGTACTGGGTAGCGAGGAGAACGAGGAAATCTATATAAATTGTCACCTGCTCTTTCTTTCTCAGATAAACACTTGGAGAGTTTATCAACATCAAATCGGAATTTTAGCGCCTTTGATGTAATATTAAACATAAAAAATCCCTTCCAGTTGTCTGCGTGTTAATTTTTAGTGTATCAAAATAGCCCCGACACCCGTATTACATTAGTCTCTTAAGTTGTATCATATTAGCCCCACAAATTTGAGGCTTTATATATCATGACACGATTAATATTATTGCATTATTTTGACGCAGAAAAGAATATTAATTCTTTCTTAATGATAACCTATTTTCAAAAATATCGTGTCCTAAAAAATAACGAAGTAACGTCAAAAGATTTATATCACGGCGGTAAAGTTTTTGACTGGAAAAATTAGGCATTTTAGTTTTGATTTTTTTCCTCCCAAATATTGTTACATTCTGAGTGTTTGCTATATGGTCATTATAATAGAATATATTTCCTATCATTTGTCATTTTCTTGTTAATTTTGGACATAAATAAATAACAACTCTTAAATTGTAATACATTAACCCCAATTTTCTACTGTATAATATTAGCCCCGACTGATCTTTATAACATTGCCGAAAAAATGAACGCTAGAGATTTTTGTTTAATGAAATCTCTTTTTAAAAATAGATCTTGTATTAAGATAAATTGAACACCCTGTTTTTTTTTAAACTGCAAATGTTTCACTTTCTTTTCGCATCGGAAAGGAGGTAACCTGGTGGTGAGGGGGAACCGTGTCAGGTGAGTTAACTTTAGAGACCCGAGTTCGAATCCCGACGAGTGGAAAATATTTTCTGCTGCAGTAGGTCTTTTCTTTTTGTTTCTTTTTTGCAGGTCCACATAGTCCGTATTGAATATTGCATAGCAATTACGAATAATACGTGAAAATATATGCTGTAGAGGCAACACTTGTTTTGAACATAAAACACATTCTAAATAGTATGTATAGTAAGAAAAACTTTATTTAAGTGAGTAAACTTAGATCATTCACTTTGATTCTCTAAATTAAAACTTGACGTAACTGAGAACAGTGTCGTCATAAGAGTTATTATGATACATATATCCTTTATTTTTAAAATCTTAGGCCCCGAAACGCGCCTCGAATTAATTATTAATATAATAGCAATAGCTATTTATATATAATATAATTTCATAATTATTTCCAAAGAACCGGAACGCCGTTCCGTCGCGTACCAACAGAAATCAAGCCTTTTATATACAGGATATTCGGGGAAGAAATGTCGAATCTTTGAAAAATAGCTGTTAAGACAATTTTAAGCTTATTTTGTCTAATAAACTACATGGATATTCCAAATGGCTAAGCCGCAATAAACATTTAAAAGTTGGTTTGGATATATGTTTTCTAGGCAACTATTTGCGTTGTAGAAGCATATAAACACTTCATTAATATCTAAATTGTTTATGATTAACAAAATAAATGAATACATTTGATCGGAAAGAAAAATTAACCTAGAAATAAAAAAGCACCCAATTTTCACAGTTCGACTGCTTTTTTATTTCTCGGTTAATTTTTTTCTGAACTAATATATTAATTTATATTGTTAATAATAAACATGTTACATGTTTCTGGTCTGTTTACATGATTCTAGAATGCAAAGTTTTGCGTAGAAATCATATTTTCAAACCAACATTTGCGTGTTTATTGCAGCTCAGCCATTCAAAATATTTATGTTGTTTATTAGACAAAGTATGATTAAAATTGTTTAAACAGCTTTTTTCAAACTCTAGACGTTTCCTTCCCCGATACTCTGTATATCCATGCTTCTTTAAAACCAAAAACAATAATTTGCGTACTGCAAACTAATTAATTAAACCCATGGCAGTAGAACTGTTAACATAAGTACTGTCACACATCTTTCGCAGGATAAGGAGTAAAATTTAAAGAAAAATTATAGTTCACATGAATTTTGACAAATTGCGTCTTACTTTCTATGATATTCAAATGGTAACATTATATTACAATATTCAATTGGTTAACAATTTCGGCTAAAGAGTCTTGTTTGATAATTCTCCAATTTCGTATTGTAATAAGATATCTTATGATACTCATGTCGTAAATAACTATTTGACAACTATTATGTTTAGTGTATGTGTCTAGCAGGTTTTGTATTATTCTGAGAAACTGGATCATACGAATCACGTTTACTACGTTATTCACACAGGAGCACATGAACCTCAAAAAAGTATTTAATAATATAATCCTTGCTGATGAATCAACGTTTTATTGATGATTTTAATTTTGAAAATTTTCATTAGTTTGGATGTTTAAATATAGGTATCACATGTAATTACATGTCTGTTAAACACGATAGCATTATATGAAGCAAGAAACATTGTTTTTCATTTGATCATTCAACTTCATCAATCACTCACAATTACTTTAATTTTCTCTGCTTATCAGTATTTTAATCTCAGATCTTCGATGAAGACATGAATCAAATAACATCGTAGATATTTGAGTGTTTTAAAAATAATAAAGTGAATAAATGCTTATATTTATTGAATTGGTTTTATAATAACCTGTAAAAACATGGGTTTTCTGTTGGTTTTGGGGATATTGAAAACATTCAAATAGTAAAGGCAATGTTAAGCTGGTGACCTTTAACATTGTTTATTTGATATTTTTCTTAGGGATAGTTTATAATGGTTAAACGTTTTCAAAGAGTGCACATTAGATACCTCGAATGGCCCGTTTCCGTTTAATAAACCGCTACGTTCTCCCTGTACAGATGGTCGTGCAAAATTCAAGGTTTTGATAGATTCGTAGAATGGCGGCCAACAAACCACCTTCGAACTCTGACGATACTGAAATGTTGTCTGTGTTGGGAAGGTCATATCACTTGACCACCAAGTTCGTTCTATGTATTTTCACTGGGAAATGCTAGAGCATTGATATTTACTAAACTGTAAACAAAAGCTAAATCTCCTTGAATTGTTATAACATCTGTTTTTCTTTCTTTTAGTAATATCAACTCGTTTTACCAAATACGTGAGTTTGTTATATTTTTACACGCTACAATAATTTAATTTTACAAGTATTTATTTTCAAGCATTTAGGAATTCATGAAATTTCATTGAAACGTTCGCCAATCTAAAAACCTTTCAAATGTATATTAAATATATTAATGTTGTTTAAAAATATGTATTAACAATGCGTAAATTTAGCACATAAAGCTCTGATTTGAATATTATACAATGAAATCATCAAATTAACAGTTTTAGAAAGGAATGATAAATTGAATTGAAAATATTAACTTGAAGTTTATATACGTTTATTTAGAAATTTCTATACTTGTGTAAATATTGTGATGTGTGATTCTACTCATGTGATCTCTCAAAACACAAAATTGAATATTTCTGTATTTGAAAACCTTAACACTACATTCATCCAATCCACTGCAGTTTATAGCAAACAGCTAAGCAATATGTTTCCCTATTTTTTAATGGTAATGGTTAAACAAGAGGAACAAATAGTTTCTGACTCTCAGTGTTAACAGGGGACTTAAAAAAAATTAATAATACAGTTATTCGGTTGCTCAACATCCCTTTGATAGAAAAACAGAAACAATTGTTTGGGCGTAATGCACCTTGAAAAAATTTTTTTTCTAATCAATTTCTTTCGTATTTGATAAATATATCGACTTGCAAATTGTAGGACTTAAAAGAGAATATAAAAACCAAATAAAAGTTATGCTCATACTCACCGTAAAAATACGAATTTAGCATAATTAAATTGGCCACAGAATTTGTTTACAAGCAAGTGCATTTTAAGCGTATTAGGTATGCAAAAGCGCGGCATTGGAGAACTGTTTTTTCAGTATGCACATTCTGCTAGCGCGAATGAATTAAGCGCAATCAAATGGGGTCTACTAAGATGTTAAATTCTTATAAACAATTACATATATCTCGAGAACGAGATATAATAGCACCGAACGGATTCCGGAATTTTGCATCACATTTAAACGCCATTCAGATTAGACAATAAAAAATTTTGCAACAATTGCAAATTTATAAACAATTTCCAAATTTTGCAAATCTAAAGTGGGGAGAGTCTCCCGATGTCCCAGAACCAAAAACAGCGAATTAACAATTTTGCAACAATTTATAATTTTATAAACAAATTGGAAATATGCGTTAGAACGGCCGGGAAGGCTCCGCAAATTGTGCCTGAAATGAATATCTCAAAATAGCAGTTTGTCAGGAGTTACAAATCGATTACTAAAAGTTAGAATAATTGTTGCTAAAATGATAAATATTTACTGGTCTATAGACAATCATTCTGGACGGAAAACCCCGCTTAGAAATATTTTTTTTTCGTCGTGGCGTACACGCAGCAAAATATCTCCTTCGGCAGGGAAATATGACGATATTTCCGTCTAGTACGTAAACGAACTAGCCCCCTCCCCCTGAGACAGCGTTCTTTCTGCCCCTTGGGATGTTGCGCCAATCACAGACAACTGTGGTTCTACCTGCCAGCGATTGGTCAACGCGTCCCTCCCCCTGCCCTCCCCCAGGCCGAGGGGTGTCCAAGTTTGTCGGCGCTGTGTGGAAGATAGAATTTTGAACGACATTTTTTCTGAGGGAGAGGGTACATAAGGGTATATGTGTAAGTTCATTGTTTTCAAATATTGTATATTTTCGTTACTGTGCTTAGAGTATAATCATTTGTAAGTGTTGATGTCTCGTGTTCGATGTAACCCAAATCAACGATTCCTGCCGTTCTTTTCAAATTTTTGTAATTCTAAGAAAGAATATATTGTTAATTTTTCAAAAGTACCTGGTATTTCTTTTCATTGGTATTTCATCTTTCGTTTCATTGGTAACACGACCCCATACCCTGCATTACAATGGGAACGTTTTAGCTGTAATAAAACTAAGGATATCCACTGTTAATATGGATGCCACTCATCGAGCAAATATTATATTCAGTTCGAGTCATTCGTCCAAAATCCTCCCATCAAAGGGGGAGTAAGGAAGGTGACAACAGATATATATATATATATATATATATATATATATATATATATATATATATATATATATATATATATTGCATGATAATTTTGACTCTTCTTGTTTGTTATTGAAAAAAGAGAGTAGTTTTTACATAATTTATGTTTGAAATTAATATAATTTATAAAAAAAATTACTACGCCGCTGCAAATGTTTTCTTCAATTTTTTTTCCACAGATAGAACAAGCAACGGTTAAAACAATGGCACACTGATTTTCGTTGAATTCTCTAAATTTTCGAAAATTGCACTTTTAGAAATAATGCGAGGAAGAATGTGCTGTTGAGCACCACTAGTTAATTCTACTTCTAAATCTACATTTGCGTAAATGTTCCTTTTTTTGTTTTTTATTAATCACTTGTAAATAATATTTCGCAGCATTTCTGATTTCTGTAATCACTTCAAATTAGTTAAATGAATTGGATCTGAAGTTTAAGCAGCACAATGTGATCGGGCATCTCATTAACTTCATAATTAAAACCTGGCAGGCTATAATTGAAGGCGACCATTAACTTAAGCTGATGTAGTTATAAGCTATTAATACTGATATAGTGTACATGTAATAAAGTGATTTATCTTAGTACTCAGCTTTAATAAAGATTCTAATTATTCTGTTATCTTTAGACTTTGACCAAATTTTACTTAACTTACAAACTTCTAGACATGCTGTCTGCAACTAGATAAACGGAAACTGAAGTCTATTTTATCGTGTTTTTGAGAGGGAATACACAGTATTTAAATTATAATCACAGGAAACCTTTGCATTGAAAAATATTTAATTTTCGTTTAAGAAACAAAGTTCCTCTATTCTGGTTTTCATAGCTACTCTCTCCCGAAGACAACTCTCTGAATCGGCTGCCGCTCGACAATGTTTATCTTTCTATTTGCTGACTGTTGTGGGCAGACCAGACAAGAGTGAGCCGGCGTGGTATCTCGTCTCGTCGTTCGCATGATGCGACCAGGTTTTGTGCTGTGAAAACACGCACTATTTCTTTGGAGTGTGTTGCACGTGTGCGGTTCTCGCACTCTACGATATTCACACACCAGGGTTGAATACACAGCGTTCTACAACGTTTCTGAGAAATGTTAGCGAAATGTGTTATAAAAGAAATGTTCACACTCACCTGTCAAATTCCGTTCCCGCTCTCTCGTTTTTCCGACTTCCTTGTCGGGAGCGGACGATCACACACAACTAACATTGGAAACGTCGAATTGCTCACAGAATTTGTAGCCCTTTCCCTGCTCCTTAGTCGAACTGCACGCGTTTATTGACCCAGAGAACCAAATCTCTGATTTTAACTCTACCGTTTGGCATTTTGCTTCTGTGGAAATTTGTTACGTAATCACAATCAGAGACTTGTTGTATTTCCCGCGAATTTATCATAGATATTGCTTCACGTCATTAAAAACAACTTGTCTGAGCTTTTTTATTCCATTTCAAGTTGATGGTGTTCGTTTTTTTTTCTTCAACGATTCCACACAAACAAAACGCAATCGTTCTATGTTTCGCCAGCTTGTAAATTGGAAGGTGAGGCCTAACAATACTTTCTCATACTGCTTTAAGCAGTATGAGAGTTTTGTAATGCTGCGAGAGAAAACAAAATTTGCGACAGAAAAACTCTTTATTGTCGGGCCCTGGTAACGAAAAAGTTGATAAATCTAGTCCCTAGATATAATAACACAATTCATTTTTCCCCATAGCACGTCATACGCAGTTTGAACTGTTTTTTGACGTAAAATAAATAAATAAATATAGTAAATTACTACCTCTGTAGGGTTGCCAGATGTTCACTATTTGAGTGAAATGTTCACCATTTCAATTATTGATTCACTAATTAGAAAATGAGAATAGTGAGCATGTAAAAATATCTTTTTTAAACTCGATTAGAGCTGACTTTGTCCTGTTGGGAATCTTGGCTATCGCGCAGGTCCGCACAGTTGCTGTCTTAGTTTCAGTCCCAAATCTACTGAAGTTGTTTCAATACTGTGGATCAGTTCTGGACTCACATGAAAGAATTTTCAGTGTTATGAGAAATGTTTGGGCCGACGCACGCGACAGAATGGAGGTTGAGTCAGTTCGAAGCGAAGAGTTGCACGTTTTTTTAACATTCCGTATAAGTGTACGGAAGTTAAAGAATTATTCAAGAAGATTTGTAACGTTGTTAAAATTATTCATTCAAGCGAAATGTATTGTCGAAAATAGTTAATCGATTGAGTTCAATAAGTTAAATCCAAAGAATGTTATTCAAAGATAATTGCAATAGAGCAGGCAATCGTGATGATAATGTTTAATTATAAATTATTGACTATATCATTATTCAAAGATCATATACTATTAAAGCAGATGATTGTTATAATAATATATGAAAATGTCTGTTCAAAAATATATGTCTAATCTTACTGTTCATTTTCCTCCCCCCTCCCCGGTCCATTATTTTCTGAAGACATATCTGGCAACCCTATTCCTCTGACGCGTTTTGTAGTCGGAATCCACGTTTTGTGGGTCCTTGATTCCGAAAAATCGATTGACGGAAAAATGTCTGTTTGTCTGTGCACAATGCTACCGCCCAAACCGTCAAGCCGATGTTTTCCATAATTGATATTCCACATTCGTTGATGTCGCAGCTCCTGGAATTTGAAATCGATATTTTAATTTCTTTTGTTTGTTTCTTGCATTCAAGCTTTTGTTATACGTTTGCAAATTAATCTTTTAGAAATTATGATATTATATTATTATTAGAAATTATCTTATTTAAATTATTAAAACTTATTTAAAATATATGAAACACAAATTGCTAGTCTTCAGAAAATATCAGATTGGAATGCAACAATGGCATACCGCAGCGCGACAAAGCAGCTGCATTTCTATTAATTACGTCTCACTGTTGGGACATAATTTAACTGTTTGAACATAGTTATAATTGTCAAATTTGGGTTGATGTTTGATTAAAAAATGTTTGGTTTTCGCCCCAAATGTTCTACCATTTGTAATGAGTTTAAAAAATAACTGAAATGTGTTGATTCGGAGAGAATTTGCTATTACTAGTTCGGAGAGAATGTGCTATAAATTGTAGCGAACTCTGTTACTTAAGACGAGAAAGCACGTGCTGTTTTAGCACCGCTAGTTCTATTTATATGGAGCTTTGGCTTTATACCTATATGAATTGTTTTTTTCACTATAAATGCATTTATATTCCCAGCGACTGCTGTTTATTTACGTTCCGTTACTATACCAACCCGTCTATATTACCTACATTGCAATCCTAAAAGTACAAATAAAAATATTATCTTAAACTGTTTATATTAACAAGGGGAGGTTTTTGGCTTATCAAAATATATATGATGAATTCTGAAAACAGAAGGAAACGAGCCTTTTCTCTTCAAGTCGCGAGTTAATGAAATTAACCCAATTAGGTTTTCTCTCTTAAAAATACTATTTGAATGTAATATGAAAAATTGTGTACCATAACTTTGTAGGAATGTTTATTGCAATAATTTGATATTACCGTCTTACGTGGCGTTGCTATGTACTCTGCCACGATGGACTTCGAAATGTTTTCCGAGAAGTTCATTGTTGGCGACATGAGGGAGGGAAATAACATAAAGCGACTTTATTTACTTATCGTAAATGTTAGAATGTCTCTACGTTTAATAAAATGGCATTCAAGTTAATGAAAGTCGGGAAGAATATTTATACAGATATTCATAACGGTTTCGAATGCATTCATAATGAGATATATTGGATGGCATGTGTGGATGCATATATTGGATGGCATTGGATGTTTCTGAATGTTCAATTTATTTGTGAAATGATCCTTGTTTGTCTGTATGATGTACTGAAAATAAAAAATAAACTTGCTCGAAACAGTATTCGTTCATTTACTATTTCATATTATTTTAATTTCTTCAAAAACTAACCTACATAGTTGGAACAGTTTTTGAAAGCGAGTTGGCTGTGTTTACTGCTGTGTGTTGGTTCGTGTTTACTGCTTTCCGGCTCATCTGTAACTGTTTAATGTCTTAATTATGGTTTTGTTTGGTTCAAAGTCTTCATTTAAAAGAAAATGAAAGATTTAAGAATGGACTTAGACACACGGTCTTAGAGACATGGCAAAAAATAAGCAATAGTGCTCCAAAAAACGGCTTATAAGAACTTTCATAAAACCACAACAATGCAAACTGAAAAGCAGCTCCTTTGTTGGCAAGAATGGTGTTTTTAGTAAGAATATATCAGAAAGTGTCCTTCTTGGCAGTGCCCATCGCTGCAAGGCCCGTTTTGTTAGCAGCGCTCATTCATTGAGATGTGTTGATATAGACAGAAATTGCGGTATAATAATATTATTACATAACCGTTACTAAGGGGCCAGAAATATGTGCTATTTTAGCACCAGTAATTTAACACGAGGTTAATAGATCAACTACTAAAACATTATTTACAATTAAGATTAATTTCACAAATCTGAATAGGCCGACGATCCTTATCTTGAATTTGTTAAAGGGTATAGTCGAATAAGGTGGTGAAAACTGCTCCCGAACCAAATCGATAATATCGATGCTCATATGAAAGAGATTAAAAAATGCCATAGATTCCCAAAAAAATCAGCCTCGTAGGTCAATCTGTTGCAGAGATACGAGAAACGTGTTTTTCATGTTTTATTTTTTCTCAGTTTCTGTTGCATATATCAGGCTCAAAAAATTGGAGAGACGGATAAAAATAGTTGGATTTTAAGGTATTTTTGTCAATCAATTCTGACGCCAAATTCAAATAGAAAAAAAATTGTTTGAAATGGATTTTCGACATGATAACGTTGGAGTATTGTCTCAATTTTTCTTCTAGAATGTGTCATATAACATTCTATAACATATATTTTTTTCAGATTTCACAGATGCTGGAGTAAACAAATATTTAATGGTGGGTGGCTTCTTCCTTTGTGTTTTGCTGTCGCATGACGACAGCTGAGTCTGAAGCAAATATGGATTATGAGAATTCAGTCCGTAAGCACAGTATGAGAAAAAGCAGAATGACGCAATCAAATATTTTCACATTGCTGTCAAAATCTTAACTGCATCATTGTTTTTGTGTTTTTTCCGAATCCCTCTAACGGAATCGCAGAATTAAATGTTTGCATTTTTCAGACAAAATCTCGACTGTTTCTTTGTTTTTGTATTTTTTTCGAATTCCTGAGAATCTATAGAAGCCAGACATTCTGACACATGGCTGAAGGCTCAATTTCTGGGCACATTGGAAATTAGTAATATAGATGCATGTTTTAGAAGAACAACGAGCTTATTTCCCCTCAAATCTACAGTTTGAAGTAAGGACTAGTTGAAATTTAGTCATCTTTTATTTCTTACTTTCAGAAATATTTGAGAGTACCTGGTTTGTTTATTGACTTGCCTACCTTTGTCAAATACCTACCTTTTTACAAATTGGTTAATAATATCTGGCTCACGAATTGAACTTTGAATGAATGATTCGGACCTTAAACCCGGCTGAAAATTTTCATTGTATCTATTCAAATTTAAAATAGTTATTTCTGTATCAATGAAAAATGAATGATTTTGGTTGTGTTTACCAACCGAGGCGAAGCGGAACTGAGGTTGATAAACTAACCTAGACCTAAATCATTCAATTTCATCCGAGGTGAATACAACTATTTTTCCTATCCTCACTTCCCAATTTTACGTTTAAATTTTTAGGGAGATCTCGTTTATACCATGTTGTTTCGTCGTATAGTTGCAGATGTTCTTCTACATTGTCGCCTCTGAAGTTGTCAGTACTGTCACAATTATTAAAGCGTGTAGAATTTGCGGCTGGTTTTGGCGACTTGTTTCGTGAGTATGAAGTGCGATATTTCAGAGATTATAATTGAGGAAGCTGAAGCTGCTACTGAGAGTTTACTTCCGCAAAAATCAATATTTCTCAATAACAAATATTCTTCGCCCACGTGTCAACAATCATTTGTACATTCTCTTGTTTACTTGACGTTGCCATGGTAATCGGCCTTTAAATTCATTCTTCGCCAAAGCCGCCAAAGCTCACCTTTGTGGCGTATTTGTGCTCTGCCAAATAAGGGTTATGAAGTGAAGATACGAAAAACGTATTATTTCCCACGTCATCCCAGACCGCAGAGCTCGCCGTTCCCTGGCAGTTCCTGTTCCGTTTGCTCACCTCATTGACGTCCGCCTGCTCGTGCTCGGTAACCCCCACCAGTATTTATAGAAGCGCGGGCGGGCGGGCGGGCCGCCTGGCGAAGTCTAGCCCATTAAAATTAATTGATATCGATTGCCCTGGCGATGCAATTAACCTTAATGTGATTATAAACTTAGTTCCAGTCCCTTGATCACTTGGAATAATCTGATCTGCGTATCTAATTTATGTTCGCGAAGTGATAGAGGGAGAGAGAGAGAGAGAAAGGGAGAGGGGGGAGTGCTTTTAAGAAACGAAAACCTGGAAATGAAGTTCTATTAGCAAAATTAAAGAAGAGCCGGCGCGAAGGAAATGAAGAAATTTATTTAGCTTTGTAATATTCTTGTTTACCAGAAGAATTTTGAGATCATGGAAGTTGGGCTGGAATAATTCTTTTTCCCGAGTGGATTATTGATTGGATATATGACAACTAGTATAAATTTGTGCTAATTGGGGTCGTGACTTGTAAGTTTTATTAACCGACGACTTGTCATAATACTTGTTCTCTTGTGACATTTTCGTGTTGAAACATGATAATAGCGAAAGCAATAATTATTCGATGTTCAAAAGACATTAAAACGATTAAAGAATTATTCCAGATCAACGCTAACAGAGGAAGAACGTAGGATCTGAAGATAATCCTGAAAAATTTATTGAGAAATGCATATCAATGATATTCAACCTATCTTAGAGCTAAATTTACAATATTAAAAGCTGAATCATTTCAATCGTTTCACATGACATTTACTGCATCTAAAATGAACAAGTTTGCAACACTAACGGAAACGTTTCGAAACACACATGTTACAAATTCATTGCAAAACTCCCCCGGAAAGGAGTAGCATTGCAAATCTAAATATAGTAAGTTAGTTTTCATCCTGGAGCAAACTGTTGAAGATAGTAAGTTCTTTTCAACAAAAACACTAGGTTTATTCTTTATTCTCCAAACACCTTTCAACGTTTGCCACGTTCGTTTCGAGAATATCCAAGCTTGGACAATGACAAATTTGTTACTATATATATATATATATATATATATATATATATATATATATATATATATATATATATATATATACATACATACACACACAGCTTTATTCACAATATGTACAAGTAATTAATTAAACGTTGGACATAGCTCTGATAGACATTTACTCTCCCGATTGCAGGAGCGATCCTTAACAATGCAATGTCTGACTAGTGGCCCGCGCCACTCCTCAGCGAGCCTACGCACACAGCATACAGCTCCGGCGACCTCAGTCATTCGTGGAAGCACTGTTCCACCACGGCATCCCAACACATGGGTTGCTGTACGAGCCTAGCTCGTCTCCGCACCCTGGGCGCAAGTTTTGTGCGTTCGCACGAGGTTCCCACTCAGCTCGAAACCCGCCCCCGCGCTCTGCGTTCGCGCTTATATAGCTCCAACCACGTGACCTGAAACGTCACCGTGGTTTTGCACGCGGCCTTATTACCGCGCTCTTGTCTCGTTGCCAGGCATTTTGGACATCCATTTCCATGGATTCTAAGAAATTTGCACGCGGCACTACGCGGGAAAATTGTGCTGCCCTGCATTTTGGGCATCCCTTTCCCTAGATTCTTACCAATTCCCAAAATACCTCGGCGTGTCTCCGCTTCTGCCAGTTGCCTCTTTGTTCTGGCATCCTGCATGCCTTCTAATTCCTTATGACGCGGCGTGCACCGCCGGTCGTTCTGTGTAGCAGTACAATACGTTACAATACTTCGTTATCAGAACAAATACTTTTTTTCCTCACATTTCAATTTTTGCCTCCACCAAATACGTTACATTTCACTAAAAACACTTTTGAGAACCAAATTTCTTGATTTACGATGATATTTATGTCTTTTAATTTCATCTCTTTAATTGCATTGATTGGCGCGTCGGCTTATCTCAGGGATACGATTAAATTGACGCACGGCGATGGTATAGATTCATTAAAATGATTGAATCACATGCAAGTTTATCGTTCTGCAAATACGATATGGAACATTTTTCCGGGTTACAAATTGATTTACCAAGTACGGTTACTCATTCTAGAGACCGGTGTTGTCTGACTTCACGAGGAAAGTTGAGCAAAAAAAATTGACGAGATGGAATTTGGACATTATGTTATGTATTGTCATTGCAGCTTTAAATAGTTCCACGTGCCTTTTTAATTTTCTTTTTCTTTCCTCATTAAGGCTGGCTATTTTCTTTTTATTACGTTCATTGCACTGTTCCTCCTTCCTCGTTGGTTGGTTGTTAGGGTTTATGGGCGCGTCAACTACTGACGTCATTAGTCCCGTAAGTGTAGTGCATAGTTATTACCTCGGGAGGTGGTTGTGATCTTCCCCCGCTGGATGGCGAGATCCGGTGCCGACCCATCGTCGGCAAGCGGGGTTTTCCCCAAACCAGGTATCTCCCACCAGCGGGGCACCGCTCCAGCCGGGACAAGTTCTAAGTTCTCGACCAGTCTCTCGACATATGTGGTAGTGTAGTGTGTGTTAGTGTAAGACTGTGTGGGTGTAAGGGATAAAGATAGGACAACGAAGAGGAAGGAACGATCGCGCGCGGTCCGTGGCCCCTTTGCTAGGATACTGCTACAGCATTCGCCTGGTGTTGATCGGGAAAACTACGGAAAACTATCGATTAGAGCAGCTGGCCTCTACAATTCTCCTCCAGACAGCGACTGAATAAGCACTATCTGAAAAGTTAGTGTCATGCTACCGTGGGGACTGGAACCTAGTAGTGTCCTGCTACCTGATACCGTCGGGACTGGAACATAGGACCACCGGTCAGAGGGACTGCACTGACATCACTTGATGCCCTGCACCACCTCTCCCGGTCGTGACTTCATATCACTGTCTCATTCTTATCTTACACTTCATATTCCATTGGGCGTTCTTATCTTACTTCATATTGCATTGGGTATTCTATTGGATGTCTTTCGATGTGCCTTCGTTTCTCAAAGACTTCGATCAACAAGAACTCGTAAATAATAAAGTAATAGGCAATTTACTTTGCCACGTTGCTAAAAGGAAGGGGGCATAGGCCTAGATGATGCAGAAATTATGTCATTTTAAATATCTTAAATAAATCCAGATAATTGGTTGGAAATTTGTTGAATGTACTGAAAACTTTTTTACATAAAATTGCCGATACATTTTTAACGTTAAATTATTTCTGCTCCATTAGATAAGTGAAGTCTACAATGATTACATCGAAATAAATTTAAAAAAATTTCAGTATCACTATTCAACCATTACTTTAATAAAAATCTTATTAAATTTGTTCTTTTTTTCCCTTTGCGCTCACTTTTTCCTTCTCTCTTCCCTCTCCCTCAAGGAGGTCCTAGGTTGGAGTTCCGACAATGGCAGGATTTTCGGCACTAGCTTGTCAGCTAAGTCGAATTCAGTTGCTGTCTGGAGGACAATTCTAGAGGTCAGCTGCTCTGTTTTTTTGTTGTTTTTTTACTTTGAGAAAGTTATAGTTTCTTAGAACAAAATTTGTCGCGAGGGTAGGAAGAGTGTTCTACAAATTAACCACGATTGTGTAAGTACAGTACAAACACGACTGCGTATTGTACAGATTAACCATGAGTCTGTTTTACAGATTAACCACGTTAATGAATTTCGGGGAGAAAATCACAATTAAGAAATATTTTTTCATTACAATAAAATAATTCATAATAGTAATATGAAACAGTGCGACTGTTGTGTGCTCAATTGACTGAAATGCATGCAGAATTATTATTATTATTATTATTATTATTATTATTATTATTATTATTATTATTATTATTATTATTATTATTATTATTATATTAATGATTATTCATACTATATTATATTTTCTGTAGTTCGGCTGCCCAACCTAGTGTTGTAATAAGATTAAATTTACACGCTTCCTTCCGTCGAACGGTTCAGGTGTTTTTGCGAACGCGTGCAGGTGCAAGGCGAAACGTCGTAAGCGACAATTCCTAGGGCAAGAGCCTCTACTTCCGGTTGCGTTTATTTTGCAGTAGTTTTTAATCAATTACTCCTCAGAATGCCCGGTGAGGTATGTTACATTTAATACTATCTGATTCCTAAAAAAAATACCAATTGAATGAAAGAAAAAAGCACTTTCACCGTATAACTTCTTCAATAACTTAAAAAAACCATAGCCCGAGAACGTTTTTCCATAAGAACCTGTACTAATTTAAACTTATTTTATTAAAAAGTTAGGCCGATTTTTTTCTTACCATCTAAAAGAACAAAGATTTTACTTTCCTTTAAAGTATTTTTTGCGGATACTTCACCGAGGTCGATCTAACGGACATATGTACTACAGTCATCGCCCAAGGCTGTCAAGCGGGTATCTGTCGGGTTCGCTCGCCCTCGAAGTCAGCTGAGGATACCCGAAGAGACGCAAAAATGATGGCAATGGCAATGAGGGATCCCATTCGGACTCTGCTCTAATAATTACGCTTCGAAATACTAAAACCAGCGTTCGAAGAATGTATACTGTGACCACGGAATGTGATGTATACATCTTTAACGAAAGTTTGTTTCTATGCGATCAGAACACACGCCTCAAGATAAATTTTTCATACATTATAAAAATAATAAGTACTCCATTCAACCTGTTGGCATTCATAGTTTTGGTAAAATGCCTATCACAGTTGCATAGTTTCTAAAATTACGTAATGGAAATCAGTACACTGCACATTGTGTTCGGCGGTCTTCCGCTACGATATTAGATGACGCTGGATCTACCTTAACAAATATTAAAAAAAACATGGTGGATGGAAAAGAGCAAAGGTAGCTGAAAGATACCTGGATGATATGGTTAACTATAAAAACAAAGTAGCAAAGATCTTGCAAAACGAAAATTGTCTTTCAGTTAGTGTTGAGACTACTTCATATTCTGTTCAAACTCCTAGCACGA
Organism: Teleogryllus occipitalis; assembly: GCA_011170035.1. Lineage (NCBI taxonomy): Eukaryota > Metazoa > Arthropoda > Insecta > Orthoptera > Gryllidae > Teleogryllus > Teleogryllus occipitalis. The sequence goes on from BLKR01009287.1 coordinate 22,352, forward strand.
GTGCTCAATGCCCGGAAGACGTTACAGTTCCAGGAATAATATTTCAGATCGTATCAAATGATGTTTTTAATATAAATATTAACAATAAATAAGTTAAAAATATTATACATTCAAAAAATAATAAATAGTTTTTGCCAATGTGTCAACAGTTATTTGTACATTGTCTTGTATACTTGACGTTGCCATGGTAATCGTCCTTTAAAATTCATTCTTGACCTAGGTCACCAAAGCTCACCTTTGTGGCGTATAAATGCTCTGCCCAATACGGTTTTGAAGTGAGTATACGAAAAAATCATCCAACCAATACATTTCCTACTCTCACGGTAAACTGAACCGAATGCTAAAGTGTTAGAAATTCAAATGTGAGATATTTTAAATTTGTTTTGTGTCAAAATCAATTTCACAATTCATTACTGTAATACACTGAGAACGTGAAATATCAAGGCTGTATTATTAAATTGAAATTCAAATGAAAATTCTTTCAAATGCACTCATGTAAATAATGCATATGAATTGAAATTTAATTATTTGACATAGCGCAAACAAAAGAAATGTGTTCGTTCCAAGAATTATCTTCATCATTTCCAGAATCCATTTGGACGAACTATTTTGATAATGTCATGAAAACACAGCGAATCATGCGATAATTGAATAATAGTATATTATGAAACGATGATGTAACGATGGGTATTAATACACGAGTGTGATGTTGCGATACGAGCGAGTATCGTAAACTTTACACGAGTGTGTTAATACTTATTACATCGAGTTTCATACGGTACGTTCTCAACGACTTTTATAAGTTAAATTTTTACATGAAATAGTTTCGAAGCAGTTGACATGCACTGGGATTCAGCCAAGGACGCCCAATCGTACCCTCGCATGCTGTCGCAGGTGGCTGTGGTTCCAGTAAGCCTGCGAGGGAGTCAAATACAATATCAAAGGGAAATTACGATCCAATTTATTTTAAATAATATTTCGCGAAACAATTACTACTAATAAAAGATATTAAATCTGACAGGCGTAATTATCGAATGCATTTTTAATGTACACAATGGAACAAACATTTACTAGAACGATTCTCAATGAAGTGTCAATACTTAGTTTGTAATCTTCTCTGTGATTGGTCAAGAACCTGTGTCATAATGAAATCTGTATCGCAATGAGAATCATTATGCAACTGGTTGCAGCTAATACGTGACAGAATTATACAAGTGAGTAGAAAAAGATAATTTTTCCAGTTTCCTCCTCATCACTGACTCGTTGGCGATAATTGAGAAGAGGACTATTTACCTTTACGATATCAGATCGATTCTGAAATTGAAAGCCTATGTACAGAGATGATGTGTATCGTTGCTCTCCGGATATGTGTGGATTAATTCTGGCTCCGGGATCAAACTACAGATGAAAGGTGAATAAGAAATAAAGCAATATACTGATTTTGGGCATTCCGATTGCAAATTATCCTTTGAATAGTGCAAATAACATCGCTAGCATTATTCAATGTGCTTATTGAGCAAATTTCAAGCGCCAGGTCACAGGTACACGTTTTGCTTTATGGCACATTTTGCTTTATGGTAAAAATTGATCATTATTATTTTTCTGACAACAAATCCACATGAACAGGTGTTATGCGACGGTCATTGGACTCACTTTATGGCTGCTTTCCTTGAATATGTTTTTTTCTGTTCCGTTTATCAACAGAAAGGGATAGGCGACGGAGGGAGTCTCAGGGGAATACCCATATTCTGTCTTCGCGCGCCCTTGACTGGTGCGCCCAGTATGACCTGACAAAGATCGTTTCAACAACGTAAAATATATTCTATTAAAATTCTCTTCACATTTTTTTTTTGTTTCATTTCACATCATCCCTTAAGGGCAACGTTCGTTGACGCGTTGGCCTCGTTGACACATACACTTCTCGCACGTGTCGAGTGCAACGGTAATGTGAATAGGATATCGATAAAAATGGACTTACCAAATTATGAAAAGTGATATAGCGGAATGATGGCGTCTCCTACCTGAAATAAGGGAAAAAATTATGAACAAAATGTATAATTATTCATTCGGAATCAAATCTTGTCGCTAGCATGTTCAACATTAAAAATATTATCAGTTCCCCTAGATCTGACAAAAAGGAAGGAGAGAATTTAAGAAAAAAGATGTAAAGGAAGACCCTATGAAATTCGTGAAATCCAGTTCACCAACTTGATGTTTCACAGTACACTGACTGCAATACAATAAACAGCTTTTCTTTCCTACATCATTAGCCTAACCTATCGACTGTGGGATGAAGACGGGTCTCCGAGGCGTCTCCTCGATAGGTTTACCAGAAGTCCGTATTTAGCAGGACATGTCCGTCTTTTTAGCGATCGTCCTGGAGTCCGTATTTACTTTCCAAAATCAGCAAATTCTCCGTATTTTCGTTTTACAAATAGCGATCGTCCCTTCGAGCACCGTAAACTAATGTTGTTGTTTTTCTAAAATAACATTTTTTTCAAAATTACTAACGAATTTCACAGTTAGACTGGTAGAAATAAACACGAATAATCAAGTCACCACTTCAACGCATGGCTTGGACGAAAGTGTGTCAATTTCAACATAGTTTATGCATTAACGAAACAGTGACAATAAATATATATGTATGTATATATATATATATATATATATATATATATATATATATATATATATATATAGGTGTACGTTTACTGTTGAGTAGGCTCATTCTTGATAACCCATTTTTATCCAGTAGCCCTATTCCTCAACGACTTCAGAGCCTCGTAATCAGACGTTCTTTACCCACTGTCAGTCTCCCAGTGCCATGGAGTTTCTCGACCATCTTTCTAATCCACACTTCCCCGGCGAACGCTCTTGCGGCCGGCCCATTTCGGCATACTTGAGAGTTGTTGAACGGCGTGTGCAGCAGATGTTTTGCTGCCTCGGGATTCTAGGAAGGCTGCCGGCGCCCCTTGTGTGAAAGCGCGCGTACTAAAAACAGGTTCTCTTCGAGCCTCCCCCAGTCTTATGCTTTGTGTCGCGAAATTCTCTTTGCGTTTGCCTTGTGTAAACAGAAGGCCGAGTGCATTTTTTGTCGCTTCCTGTCGTGAGTTTGACGAAATTATCTCGTAATCAGGCCCGTGTTAAGGCACGGACGTGAACGGCCCGGGGCCAGGGTCCCTAACGTTGAAGGGGCCTCGATAGTCCTAAAAAATAGTAATATTTTGCCAAAAAATAAAATAAAGTTATTTATGATTAAACGATACGCACCAATTTGGCTTAAGGAAGAAATGTGTCGCGCATCATTGTATAATGTTCATAATATGGAATTTTGCTGGTTGATGCGAGAATGTCACTCACTAATGAGTTTAGTTGTTGTTTTTTTAACAAAAATTGTCTTTAAATTGTGTGTTTTTGGGGGGAGACCGGTGAAATTAAGAATAGGGGGCCTCCAAATTAACGTAGGCCCAAGGGCCCTCAAACCTGTTAAAACGGCCCTGCTCGTAATCGAGATGTCCACGAGGAAGTTATTACAATTGGTGTCTCTAAAACAATGTTAATGTGAATATTTATGCGCAAAATGGTAAAGCACATAAAGTTTCGAGTGCTGCTTCAGGTGGAGAGGGAAGAAAATGTCACTGCGTATTGTTTCAGCATTTCTTAAAACTAAAATAAAAAGTACTTTTTTGTTGTATTGCGGGTTGTGTTCATAATTGCTTCAGTGATGGATGGCAAATAAATATGTTTCTTTAAGGCTTTCTTACAACAAAAAATTCAAACAAAGAATGATTTTTCATGTAAGTGGGGAACCACCTACTTCCTCTAATTGTTCTTTGTCTGTGCTGACGGATTGCGAGATTCACAGGGACGAGAATATATTTTTTCAATTTGTATCTCCTTCTTTCAATTACTAGAGTTCATCTTTTTCTTGTAGAGTTTACTCCGCCTTCGAGAATATTTAAATGTAACTTGGATACTTTGTAATTTCATGGCATGAAACTTAAACATAAGCCTAAGGTTAATGTAAGACATGATCTTGTCCACGCGGACTTTTCCCGAACTTAGGTTCTTGAATACAGTTATGTTCGCTTTAGAAATAATAATCCTGAAAGTACGAAATGTTTCCACTACTCCAACTAGATATAAAATTATATTTCATTCAGTATATTTCTCTCAAATGAATTAACCGAACGATTATTAGAAGCAATATGAAAGCTAAGTTACTATTCGCAAAACATTAATTACAAACATTAAACATTGTAATTTAGCCGAGATAAAGTGATAAGATTTGTTTCTTAATCTTGAAGTACATTTCGAGACCAGCGAATGCAATGTCAATAGACACTAAAATGTGATTATTGTTGGAATGACCTTTGGAAACACATTCGGTCAAAGAATAAATGTCAAAAAATGAATTGACCTTCACCAAGAAAGTCAGGTACAATGTACTACAATGGTTTTAAAGTAGTACGTTCTTACGAGTTCTTATACATGAGGAGAAAGTTGAGAGTTCTTTGGAATATCCATCACACAAGTAATGAGGCTACCTTGTCAGGCTTTCTCCAATCAGTTGTCATAATTGTTTATTGGTGAGTAGAATTTCCTGTATTGCTCTGAGTGGACTCGTTGTTTCATCTAGTACTTCCTGTGGTTCTGAAAAAAAACCCTTTGCATACATAATTGAGGTTTCCCATCAATAATTTGATAGCAGGTGTTTTGATTTCCTCGGGAGTGTCTTCTCAGAATTACTCGCCTCCAGGCATTAGTGGAATTTATTAACGACATTACAATGTACATGAAAGGAATTAACTAGTGCGAAAGGACATTCTGAGAAATAATTAAACGATTTTATGGTCACTGCTTTGTGCAAACTATAATATTAACTATCGATTAGCAACACAAGTTGCTGAATGTCAATTTTAATTCGCATTTCTTGAAGTTTCTAACGTAGGAACCTTTCCTTAAAATTCGGCAGATTATGTCCCGTTTGATTTGACCAAATGAAATGTACATTTATACTGATGAATCTCTACATGAACAAACTGCTTGAGGTCATTTGCTTTCAAAATCGATTACATGAGCAGAATATTAACAATGAGAGATTATTTTTCCCGAAATGCATCTATTTACAATACTTACTAGTACAAACTCATGAGACAATTCAAAGGTACTGTACAGACCGCTTTGCACTAAGGATGAATTAGTGGACTGTATTGAATTTGGTTGTTCGTGCTTATCAGTCTGTAACGCTTTCGATGGTTCAGGTTTTACATTTCACGGATTTCAGGTTACCAGGACTGCTTCTGGCTTCAATTGGATATAGATGTGATTGCACAAAACACGTTTATTAACACATAGTAAGTCTCTGGCACAAATAAATATACAATGTTGATCAATTAGTTACACTTAAGACATCTTACACTGAACCTCGGCATGAGGTTGACGAAGTTTACATTAGAAGCCACACGCTTCAAAGAATTGAACTTAACTCGCGATTAACAGTATTATGTCCGCTTGTTCATATTACGCTCAGTATGAGACATTAATGTTCGGCGTGAACATAAAAAAAAATTGAAGCTGAACGGTTCATTGAAAGATTTTACGAGGGAAAAACTTTTTTTCCACACGGAGCTCAAGGCAGCGGCAGTGCGCTCTTATGCTATATTCGACCTGAACTGAATTTTGTTCTGACGGCAGTTACGCCGCAAAGCTTCTAAGCACAGAGCGCGTGGAGAGGGTTAGCGAATTACACTACACACATCCGTGGCGCGACTGTGAGGGAGCACAATCCAGCAAAGATTCTGTCCAGGCGAAGTATATGAAATAAGATTTGCGCTTGTAATTTTCTACTTTGCATGTGGGTCCGAACAGGAACGAACTCAATTTTTATCGAACAATCAGATTTGTGCCTTTGAAGCCAACAAATGACGTATATATTTTCAATGACGCCTTCAATTGACTCAAATTAAGAATCGCTAAAAAATACGCTGCCTGACAATACAGTGAAACCTGCTCATAATGGGAGAGCACGGGACCGATCGAAATTTCCATGTAAGACAGTTTTTCTTTATTACCAGGTTTTCACAATTTACAAATCCAAATAAAATGCGTTTTGTCACAAAAAACTTGTTTTAATTAATAGTACATTATGAAACGATGATGTAATGATGGGTATTAATTCTAGAGTGTATATTAATACCCACCATTAATTCTCATTGCGATACGAGCGAATATCGTAAACTTCACACGAGTGTATTATTATCCATTATATCGAGTTTCATACGGTACTTTTTCTACGACTTTTATAAGTTAAACTTTTACATTGAAGAGACAGAAAGGGGGAGAAAGGGGGAGATATGGAGAAAGTGAGAGATATTACGGGACAGTGTGACAGATGAGGCGAGAGTAAAAGTGTGACAGAGGTAAGGTAAGGGTGAGATTGTTGCAGAGGAAGAGGAAAGGGGTTTTTTGATGTGTTCAGGCGGACAGATCACATCACGTCACCGGATCTGTACTAATTAAAAAGGTCTCTCTGGAGAATACAAAATTGAGAAAGTTCACAAATTTAATTCAATATTTTAAATAGCAATAATCAGAATGTAGCATGCATAAAAGTAACAAAATAAAAATAATTATATTTCACCACCTCGTCAGAGTTGGAAGTTTAATAACTACCGTTGCAACCCCATAGGTACTAAACATGACATAAGAAATTTATGTAGCGAAATATAATCCATCAGGGTCTCTATCTCCTATGGCTCTTCTGATATATGGCTGAGAATATGGGTAGATGCGGGTTATCGATTCCCTTGTGGGCAGTCAATAAATTGAAAAGTGAAAACAATTTATAAAAAAAACTTAGTCTTTCGACTTGCGAAAATTGGAGTATCTTGAATACATATTTCTTTCATCCATTTCAGAGTTGTTGCACTTTCTATTCACATCGCACACGATAAATGTTCCGCTTTAAACACTTGCTTTCAAAGACTCATGATTAATCAGATCCAAGAATGCAACAAATTAGTTGTTGAATAATAAAGATTTTTGTAACTTTAGTATCATTGTCATCTTTAAAGTCTAGATAGATTTACCCATTTCGCCACCAAGAAGATCAGAACCACCAAGGAGACCAGAGAGACCCAGAAGATTAATTTTCTTCTGGGTCTATCTAGATTTCGAGTTTGTTTGGGTGCGTAATGGCAGAGCTTCTATGGTATTTCCTCACTAATTACTCGTTGAATGTGATGGAACCATTCCACTTTTCGCTCTCGAATATATTAGGGTTAGGGTTGTTCAGTTGGTTTCTTATGTCTTCACTTATGTGGTCTCAAAGCGTATATGCTGCATCATATATCAGAAATTTTTATTTCAGCAACCTGAATCTTCCTTTTACCCGAGGGGTGCAATTATCGAAACCACTCATAACTTCTGAATATTTGTTTTCAATCTCCTGATCAAAAGTAGGTCTGTATATTAATTATGATTATATGAGTCGTTTAAATAATCTTTAAAACGCCTGTAGTCCGTATTTTTTCGTAAAATATTCCATTTTACAGAATTAAATTCATCTATTCGAAGTTTCAAACACGCCCAGGTAAAGTTCAGGGTAGAGCATTGTCACAGCCCTTCTTTTCAAGTTTTATGGCAGGTTCGTGAGTAAATTGGTAAAGGGCAGCGTTGGGTGCGTCCGACAAAAAGCTTTCATTTTGTCGCTCACACAATGCAACTGTGGAAAATTTCATTTCCGCCATTCTCAACGGAAAAGGAAAATCTTCGTATATTTCATTGCACACAGGCCAACATCGTGAAGATACTGTGAGGATGTCAATTTATAACAATTTTGACATTATTTAAATATATTCTTTAAATATCTGGCAAAACTATTACGCGGAAAGAGCAACATCGCTATAGTTTTTTTATTGTTTTTTTTTTTTAATCGGTCGAAGCATTGTGAATTGTACACAAGGACTCTGCAGAATTAATGAATGAACGGTTCAGAAAGAAAAACATCCATTCTTTTTCAGAACACATGAACAAATTAAAAACTATCGAAAATAATTGTAGAATACTACTGGAAACAATATTTTTTCAGTTTTTTCTCTTCTAGTCTCTTTTATATTGTGTAGAAATTCCCAAATTACCAAAACGTGTAAGAAACACGTCAAAGGTTTCTTGTAAAAGTCTAAAATATTTATCCAAGAAATCCGACGTATTTTCTCCAAAGCCACGTATTCAATCGCTTACGAACTACCGTGTAATACAGAGAAAGGACTTCATTTCCTTTATGATTAAAATCACACCTGATTGGCAATTTTGTTCATTTCCATTGCCATTGATTAGTTGTTTTTTTAACAGCTCATCAAAAATGTCAATTATGGACCAAAAGATGCGCTTTGGTGACTTTTATGCGAGGAATTTCATCCACTCATTCACGAAATGGAAACAACCAAGCGGAGGACTTTCGTGTAATGAAAAACACTGCATTCACGAGCGAATATTTCTTCACCTTTTCCAAACATCTAAAATAAAGAACTGTGGTCTGTAACGGAAGTATTCCAGAAACTCGCTGGGGCGCAGACGCACTTCACGCCTCTCGCAGATCGAAATTCGTAGAAAATGCGCTCGAAATTTAAAACGCGTTAAATGGAATTCTAACAGCGCGCTCTGCACTACAATTAGCGGGCGCTGGAGAATCGGCCTCCAGGGTCAGGCTCCTCGCGCACGCGCACTTGGACTCGGCCGCGCCGGGGACCTTCTGTGGAATTCGCTCTCGCTCTTGTCAGATCAGAGCGTGCAGCAAACTACGGAAAAGTAGGATATTTTTTAAACGACTGCACCGGCAGAGATGGGTCAGGGCATTAACTGATGTCACTGCAGTGCCTCTGACCGGACGATCCTGGGTTACACACCCCACCGTGGCAGGAGTTTCACCAATAGCTACACAGCTAGGTCCAATTCAGTCGCTGTCTGGAAGAGAATTCTAGCGGCTGACTGCTCTGTTCTCTGGTTTTCCGTGGTTTCTCCGGTCAACACCAGGCGAATGCCGGAGCAGGACCCTAACAAACGGGCCATGGACCGCGCGCGATCTTTCCTTCCTCTTCCTTGTTCTATCCTCTCCCCTTACACACACTTACTGAGTTAGTGCTAAATGCACTCTATCCGATGACATAAACTCCATATTGCTCTATTCATTTGTTTTTTTCAAAACTAATTTTTTTGACCTCTCACGTATGTAATATTTACATCAGAGGCGATTTCTTTACGTTGTATTTATGAGTACATTGAGTACATTCGCGTTAAATAATTTCAAATAAAGTTTCTCAATAACACAACGGTTTTCTATAGAATTGAGCTCAAAATTCCACATTTTCAGAAACACACAAACTCCATTTTCTGAAAAATGGCTTCAAATTTTTTCTTAAAATTTTTCTAATGGATAGTGCTAATTGCACTTTTTTATATAACGTAAATTTTATTTTGGTGTATTGTTTTGTTTTTTCAAAAATTACACAAATGTAATTTTTTGAAATGTCTCTCACGCTGTCCCTCACGCACGTTTCCATCGATTTGTACACACCATTACATTTGTGAGTGGAAATGCTTCAAATGATTTTAGAAGAAGTTTTTCGGAAACTCAATCGATTCCTGTGAAAAGGAGCTTCAAATTTCGCATTTACAGTAATACTTAAATCACCATTTTCTTGAAAACGGCTTCAATGAAAATAGCTATATAGGAAGAGGTTTTACGTTTCTTTAATATTTGTAAAATAACATTTCGGTTCCACTATAAGGAAACCGAAAAGTTGAGAAAATGTCAAAAAAATGTACTTTAGGCGACAATAGATGGCAGCTAGTGAGAGGATAGGCCAAGTCCGTAAAGCCAGTCTACACCAAGGAAATTAGAAAACTTTACTACGAGAAAATCTGTGCCATTCTGTAACACCTGTAGATAGTAATAAAATAGATTATTTTTATAAATCTATTTTCTCACTTAATTGAAAATTTACAATATTTTAGATGTGTTAGCACAGAAAGTGACAAACTGCAAAATATTTCTAGACAAATGGCTGCACACTCAGACACGAAAGAATCAACGTTAATGTTTGCAGAGTTGTAATACGCGAGGGACATGTTCGAGGATGGAAAATGTCATTTTAGTCTTTGTGAAGCGTATCACCAATTTGGACTGAAGTAGAAGAAACGATGAGGTTCGCTATATTTACTTTCAGAAACAGTTCCTCATGCGTCACAATGTCATTTTTCTCGTTCTTTCTTATGTCTCAGAATGTTTTTCCCCTCATTCAAATTTGTCGGATTTGGCTAGTGTTACCAGTTTGAAGATTGAAGCTCGCAATTAATACTCATAAGTATTTTTGTTACTTAATATGCCAAGGTAGACATTTCCTAAGATACATGCCAATATTCCAATTCCTAAGACTTTTAAGAACAATCATTACGCAATTAGTCCCGTAAGACTTCCGCATGCCTTTACTGGAACGGTCAAGGCTCACCCAGAATTTCTCGTAAAAAATAAACAGATTTCAGACTTGAGATCCCGCATCCTCCTCCAGCTGCGAGTATCTGCTCGAGTTGCCCGTCTTAAACAACCTCGGCGACTGAGCAGGCGCGGGCCGCCGATCCGAAGGCCAACTTCCTGGAGGCGCCACTGGGGTGCGCTAATAGAGCGGGGGCAGGGCTCCTCTGACGTCACCGCCGCACATCAAACAAGCAGGCGGGCGTACGGGCTCCTTCCAAACATACCTTCGCGGAATCTGAGAACCAAGTTCGCGGAGCCTGGATGAGTTGAGTGCGCCGCTGGTGGAATCCAGGCGACGTCGGTTGGCAAAATCAAATTGGTCTCTTTACCACGTTGCCCTCAGCATTAGCTGGCGGTTTCCAAGCTCTAGTGGTTTCGGCGACCGCTATAGAACGATTTTTATAAGGGTCGTTTTGACAGCTAGTGCTGGCAACATAACTAAAGGTTTTCTAGTCATTTGTCCTTGAGTCCATTAGACTCTCCTTCCTGCACTCATTCGTTTGCAGTTGGCTAACTTGTAAATGGATTCGACGCTTCCTTTTGTGATGTCCTCGACAAAAATATAGTGCGCGACGAGAAATAATTGAAATTAGGATCTGTTTTTTACAAACATTACATTGAATTTACTTTTTGTGTCATAAGTATTGTGTTTATTTTAAAATGTGAGATGCGTACTGGTTCACGTTTTTCCGGCGCGTGTGCTGTAAAATGGCGAGTTGTGTTTACATTCGTGGTACTTTTCTTTTACTGAATATGAGAGCATGTTAAGAGATCTTTCCACATACGTGATTACATTTCAATATTTTTCGGACTCACATACGTGCATATACCTCAGCGAAACTCTTAGACTTCTGCAGTGATGTCTTCACGGGAAACAACCAAAGACTTTACGAAGAGTGGCTGAACGGCTGTCGCAACCGAGGGATACTTCTCTGAATTACATGCGATGTCCACTTGTTTAGCGAACTGTCATTTTCGCTCATTTAGGTGGATACTACTATACTCGGGAGGTCGTGATTTGAATGGTTTGAATGAAGTTTTGAATCATTCGTTTGTATGATACATTGGAATCGAATATGTTTAGGTCTAGTTCTGTGATCGGCCGATTTTTGTGGTTTCTGTCGTCCAATTCCAGAGGGAGACTGGGCTGAACATGGACAGCCAGGACAGGCGATTATCGCCTCACTGGATGTGACGGACGAGGAACATCCCTTCCCGCGTGTGTTGTGTGTTTCCGAATGCTAAGATTTTTTCAAAACTGTTTTATGGAGCAAAACATGTACTCCCACACAGAAAAATCACAATTTAGAAAGGACAACGCAATAATTAGAATACAACAATGTTCGCGTGAAAAGATTGTGACTTGGCGAGCACGCGATTTGTGGAAATCTGGAGTTACACATGCCAGGAAATAGAGTAAAACGCTCAATGTCCTATAGAAAGCTCGTTTTCTGTAGTTCTCATGAATGACAGAAATAGCTACGATTAAACAATTAGGTAAGTAAGTACATTTCTATGGTCCATTTTCAATGAATGTTCATTTTATTGTTTTGTATGTCTGTGAGAGAAAGCAATGCAAAAGTGACAATTCTCATAGAATACACAGCTGATATGTTCATCGAAATACGGAATACTAAAAAGTACATAGTGCAATGTAGATTCGAAATCTTGAATTATTTGTTTCGTGCGCAATGCATTGATGACATCCTCATGTCCATCGAGAGCGAGACGTCGATGTTATAATTGCTTTACGTTTAACAGAAGTTGCGAAACAGGAATTTTCATTGCGTGAAATTCGTTAAAATTTAATGTCAGTTAAAAGGGGTTGTTAATATTTTATTTATTTATTTATTTTGCGTCAAAAAAAACAGTTAAAAAACTGCGTATGACGTGCTATGGGGAAAAGTGAATTGTGTGCACATTTTCAAAATTGTGATCCCTACACTAAGTCATTTACTACTTAAATTTTGAATTTTGAAAGGGAGAAAAAAAAAAACAAAAAAACTCCCATGTAATAAAATCTATTTTCAAGAATAAATAAGCAATAAATTTTGGCTTTTATTACTTCCTGCCGCGACAACATGGAAACGATAATTTGAATAATTGTATTTCCCACTGAATTCTAGAAGACGTGCACAGAAAATGAAGTTACATTTCTACTATGTAATTTCTACTATGTAATTAATATATTACATTTCTACTATGTAATATTTCTACTACTTAATACATTTCAAATAATGGTGTTATGCATTAGCTGTTCGGGAAGGATCCTGGAAATAAATGCTTTCCATCGTCCACCGGGCAATAGTTACGAAATCTTAGGGGCCATGACGAAAGTAGAAGAAATAGTAATATACTTTAGTTATTGTCTGAGATTTAAATCTTCCCATCAAATCGGAAAAGATTTTATGCAATGGAAAAAAACTCGCAACTATACTGCGATTTTTACATAGCTGCCTGTGACATTTCATCAGCTGTTATGGTGTCATCCAATCGGGACCTTTCACGTCACTACAGTGACGTTAAGAAGATATATTTTATAGATTACTATACACTGTATTTATATACTATTTTATATACCTCTACTATAGTCTTTTAAATTACAAAGCATAATTAATGATGCTACATTTGCTTGCATACTCACATTATCGCATTTAACATCTATTGTAATGATTTTGTAATTAAATAACAAATATAAAACAATTGGAAGTGCATAGTATTTTGTTGTATAGTCGACTCCGGTTTGTAGTGAACGTCTGGGAATTAACATTTCTGGTTCACTATATCCGATGTCTAAATTAAATAGAATTTCTCTCTAACGATTGATTTTACTAATATAGAGATACGGCGAAATACATTAACTGCACCAACTGAAAATTGCAATACCATTATTTCTCCTTAAAAAGTCAATTATTTTTAATTGTTTGCTTCATACATTTTTCATTAGTAATTTCTCTAGATCTTTCTCCACAGTTCGCGCATTCTGCATTGTTTTCTGTCTCTAAGCATCGTAATGCAGCCTTGACACCCTTCAATGGCTCTTGCACTATTGGAACACAATCCTACACTCATTGTCAGAAGGCTCTTCTACACATTCGAGAAGCTTTCGGCAGCGGGTTGGCACAAGCAGCGAATGAAACTGATCGCTTTTCCGCGCGGCGCGGCGCGGCGGATATCGCAGGTTGCGGCAGTGGCGCGCTTCCTGTCCCCTTCGTACAACTCAACGCGCTTTGTCCCAAGGAATATCAAGATTGAAACTGAAGCAAGCAAGGAATCGCGCGTCGCCACCGCCAGTTGCAGGCCACGCAGGACACGGCCTTTGTTCTTCACAGTGAAACTGAGCGGCGTAAGGCCATCAGTAAGGTGTCCATTCCCGGTCCCACACCTTCACATTAGGGGAAACTCCTTCAATTATCACCTTTCCTCATGATAGTTTTTCAAGCTGTCTGGTGTTGGAATTTGTAGCACTAATGCGCTATATTATTTTCCAGAAGGGAATTAATTTCTAGGACGTTCTATATTTCCTTTGTTCACTATAGCCGAGGTTCAGGTTCACTATAACCGAATCTTGTTATTACCAGGAAAGATGGCTCAGGGCATCAACTGATGTCCCTGTAGTGCATCTGACCCAGTGCGTCACGCTGGAACAGCCAAGTCAGCACACCACAAGCGAGCACAAATAACTAAAATCTTTTAAATTAAATAATAAACACTCAATAATAATTTATTACACCAAAGATAAAATTAATAAATGTTGGCGTGTATTATATAAATATTGTTAAAAGTGCATCAGTTGTCGAACCAAACCAGATATTCAAATTTGAAAATAGAGAACCAACGAGAACAACGTCTTCTAGAATTTTGTGGGAAATATATTCAATTTATCGTTTCCATGTTTTCGCGGCAGGAAGTATTATTCCAAGACTAAGGAAATCAAGCCCAAAATGTATTGCTTATTTATCCTTGAAAATATATTTTATTACATGGGAGCGTTTTTTTTAAATTTAAAAATCAAGTAGTATATGACTTAGTGTAGGGATCACAGAATTGTGAAAATGTGCACAGAATTCACTTCTCCCCATAGCACGTCATACACAGTTTTAACTGTTTTTTGACGTAAAATAAGGTGGGACAGGGTTTATCTCTCGCTTCCTAAGAATGACATGCTGACAGCAGGCGATTCGCACGTTTTGGAGTCATGGCCTACGCAAGGTGTTGATAGAAAAGGGTTCGGAACGCTCGTAGGCCGCTGTGGCGTTCTGCGCGTTTACAGTGTGCCGTACGAAGTTTTAAAAAAATGTATTTCATAAATAGCAAGAGCAATTAATTTGTACATAAACTAAAAAGAAATATAAAATATCTATAAACTATGTGCTTGGTTTTATTCGATTGTGCTCGTTCGTTCTCTGTATTTTCAAATTTGAATATCTGGCCTGGTTCAATAACTCTGATGCAGTTTTAACAATGTTATATAGTACACGGCCACAATTATTAATTTATATTTACTACAATAAACTAGTATTGAACGTGTATTTAATTATTTAATAGATTTTAGTGATTCGTGCTCGTTGATACTCTCGAATTTCCTATGAGAAAGTCGTACGTGGTTGCATAACTACGAAGTTTTTAAAATTATTATATCATAAATAGCTGAAGCAATTTTTTGGTTTTCTCGATTTTGTGCTTGTTGGTTCTCTCGATTTTGGAGTTTGAATATCTGGCTTGGTTAGTTAACTCTGATGCAGTATTAACAATATTTATATAATACACGACAACGTTTATTAATTTAGCTTTGGTGTAATAAATTAGTATTGAGTGTGTATTATTTTATTTAAAAGATTTTAGTTATTTGTGCTCGTTGGTACTCTCGCATTTCCTATTCGGAAGTCGTACGTGGTTGCATAACTATTAAGTTTTTAAAATTATTTATTTCATAAACGACACGAGCAATTAATATGAGTACAAAGTAATTAATTAGTATCAAATGTCTTTAAACTATGTTCTTGGTTTTATTTCATTGTGCTGGTTGGTTCTCTCTATTTTCGAATTTGAATATCCGGCATGGTTGGATAACTCTAGTTCGGATTTTAACAATATTTATTTATTTCACGGTCAAGCTTATAAATTTATCTTTCGTGTAATATATTAAAATGGGATGTACATTGAAATATATATGAGGTTTTAGTTATCGATTGGTATTCTTCAATTACCTATTCGATTGTCGTACGTGGTTGCATAACTATGACGTATTTTAACATTATTTATTTCATAAATGGCTGGAGCAATTAATTTCTGTTTAGAGTAATAAATTAGTATCAACTGTTTTTTAAATCATGATATTTGTTTTATTTGATTGTGCTTGTTTGTTCTCTCTATATTAGATTATTTTCAATTATTTTCTGTGTTGCGTTATGCCTGCTGACATTGACATTGATGATTTTCGCCCGAAAATACACGGTAATTAATTCCAATTTGTGGCAATTAATTGGCAATTAATTAGCAATAAATGATTTGATGGTTTCAATTGAGCTACGACTCGAATTTAACTTATGTGTGTGCTGCCGTCGCATCAAGCCAGCACACACCCGTTTTCTCCACGAAAACACGTGGCAATGAATTCCAAATTGTGACAATTAATTGGAAATTAATTTGCAATAAATTATTTGACATGTTGCGTTGTGGTGTGCTGACTTGGCTGTTCCAGCTTGACGCACCTCCTCTGACCGGGAGATCCTAGGTTCGAGTCCCGACAGTGGCACTCGCTTGTCAGCTAGATCGAATTCAGTCACTCTCTGGAGGAGAATTCTAGCATCAGGCTTCTCTGATCAGTAGTTTTCGGTGGTTTCTCCGATCAACACCAGGCGAATGCTGGAGCAGCACCCTAGCAAATGGGCCAGAAACCGAGCGCGATCTTTCCTTCCTCTTCATTGTCCTCTCCTCACCCCTTACACACACACTTACACTAACATTCACCACACTATCACACATTCCGGGGAGACAGGTCGGGGACTTACAACTTGTCCAGGCTGGGGCGATGCCCCGCTGGTGGGAGATACCTGGTTGAAGGAAACCGCGCTAGCTGACGGTTGGTCGGCGCCGGATGTCGCCATCCACTGGGGAAAGAACATCGCCACCTCCCGATGAAAAAGCATGCCCTACACTTTCGGAACTAATTGACGTGCCCGGAATCACTACCAACCAACTATAACGGAAGTCGAGTGTCCTCGGCGGAGGTCGAAGGACAGGGCGGGAGGCAGAGGGAGGGGGCGTGGCGGGTGGCGCCCGCGAGGAGGGAGAGGACGCCGATTCGCTTTCGCGAGCGCAGATTCCCCGAACGTAATCAAACGGGGCGGCGGCGGCGCACGTGGCCGACGCAGGAAGCCGACACTTCCCGGACAGCGCCGGCGCGACGCCACGCCACGCGGGGCGACGGGGCGCGGGCGCGGGCGTCGCGCCGCTGCAGCGCCCCCGGAAGTGACGTTTGCGCTTCCGGCGGCCGCACGAGAAGCGGCCACGTCTTTTAACTCTTCCTTCTCCTGTCCTCACCCCTTTCACACACACGCTAACATGCTAAACTTGGGTTTTCGTAACGTGGCGGATGGCATTAGCTCATTTTTACACCTCCTGCCTTATATAATGAATATTTATAACAGCTTGTCCCGGCTGGGGCGGTGCCCCGCTGGTGGAGCCGGATCTCGCCATCCAGCGGGGGAAGATCACCGCCATCTCCCGGGAAAACATGCACTACGCTTACGGGGCTGACCCAAGTAACTGAAGCGCCCGGAATCCTTACCAAGCAGCTATTTGCCGTCGCCCCAGCGCTGTGCCATTTATGAGTGGAGCGCGAGGCGAGCGGTGAGAGGACACGAGCGCGGCCTTGCGTCGACTTATAAGGCCGAGCTTCATAACTCGCGATGATTCATCTGGCGAAAGCGGGCATTACACGGCATGCGCAGCTCGGATTCGGCCTTAATAGTGTTTTAATTCCTCCGCTCTTCCCTAGAGGTGTGAAATTATTGTTTAGAATGTTTGGTAGTTATGCCTTTCCTAGGCCACAATCAGTGATCCTCGTGCAAGATTTTAACTTCTGACTAAGAATGATGTGCGGCTGTTTACTTGAAAGATAATATTTTGATTTTTTAAGGTATTTTATAAAGTCCCTGGGACATTTTCAAAATTTTCTAGAAATCCATATCATCAATATGCAACTTTAACAAAGTGGTTTTTTTTGCAATTTTCAAAAATAGTATTCACCGAAAGTAAGACAAACGCCAATATCTTGTTTCCGTCCTATGCTACATTCAAGAAGTAATTTTAGCCGTTTTTGAGTCGTTTGTTTGGTCATCAGCGAATATGTCATCCTCGTCACTGCCGACCTCTACGCATGTTTCCCCCTACCTATAATACAACGGTCTTGATTATTTACGGGAAATATGAGGGTTTTGTACTATTCATGACTCCATCAACACAAAACTCCGTATGTTCTTTACAGGGACCGAATACTGAAATAATAGCGATAAAGGTATTTATACTGGTATAGAAATACCTTTACCTCTATTATACCTTTATTCAAAATACCTTTAAAAATACCGGTATAAGACGTCAAATACCGGTATTTTTAGAGGTATTTTACCTTTATCCAACGTCTATACCGGTAAAATATCTGTATTTAAAGGTATTATACCGGTATTCTCTCGTCAAAATACCGGTATTTTCATAAGAAAATACCGGTATTTCAGTAGAATCATACAGGTATTTGGAGGAAATTCATTGTGATTTTTTCCGCTGAGATGGGTCAGAGGAAACAACTATCTAACTCTGACCTTGGACCTCACGTCCGGGCGCAGAGTTTGGCGACACGTGATACAGCGTTGAAAATTTATCGAATTTCTCCGTATAAATCTTGTCCTGTCTAGTAGGGATAAAAATGGAGAAACGTGTCTTCTTATCCATAAATGAGTCTTCCCACGCATACCAAACTTCCTTCTTGCACGACTGTGTTTATCACTAAATACGATTATTTGTTTAAATTTGATCGTATCACTAACATTCCCGAAAATATTTTTTTCAGTTGGCCCAGTTTCCTTATTCTGCACCATAATTATAACTAAAACAATATTAAAAATTGACATTGAACGCTAATAGACATATTAACTATTCCTACGCGAGGAAACAGAAGCGTTATGTTTAATTCAAAATTAATGATTGAAACATGTTTATTTTACACCCATGTATTATTTTAGAAATTTCATTAAGAAAAAATATTAATAGTACTATATAATATTAATTAATTTTAATAAATATTTTAAAATATTAATACTAATTAAATTTTAAATGTTTGCATTAAATTTGTGTAAATTAATTTATTATTTTGTTTGTTAATTTATAAATTTATTTAAATTAAATGTTAATTTTAATTAAAAAGTAAAAATTTTAATATTAATAAATTCCTTTTTATTAATTAATAATGTTAGTATATATTTCTTATTAAGGAAGAAACATCTTCTCGAAGTGGGCTCCTCCAGGTGCATTTTCAATGTAATACCCGCGTAGAATGGAACCCTTGCCCACATGTGTTAATAGCTAAAAATAATAATAATAATAACAATAACAATAATAATAGTAATAATAACATAATAATTTACTTTTATTACAAATTTTGTCAATTATGCAGTTAATGTTAAAATATATTAAACCTTAATATAAACTAGGAAAATAACATTTTATTTTAGCCCTATTTATTAATGTATTATTAAGATTTAATTGTGAAATGAAGTACAAGGAAATCATTTTTTAACAATAACAAAACTGGACCTGAAAGCCTGAGCGTTCGTGATTATCTCAAGGTGTCAACGCTTCCTCAGTTCGCCGAAGGATGGGTTGGGGAGGGAAGAAACGGTTCCACGCCTACGGCCGGCGCATACGTTGACAGCCTCTCCACGTGCGAAATACGAAGATATGCTTAGGTCATCTCTCAGGTCAGATGGGAGATAGCTCGATTAAGGACACTAAGAAAGGTTCTCTTCAATGGAATCAATAAGTATTATTTCATAGTTCAACTTTTCCGAAGTTTAAATTATGGGAGGTTTTCAATACATACAACGTATGCAAAACGTAAACGCCCGAACACAAAACATTTACAATAATAAGAATATAATTTAATACAGTTTATACAGAATATAATTTTATATATATACAAAATAATAATTTGAACAATAAATAACAATTATGAAATGATATTTGATTAATAAACATTTTGTGAGATCTTATTAACTAAAGTAACCTATTTTGTCAACATGTATGGATGGTAAGCTATATTTCTCCATTGAAAATACCGTTATAATACCGGTATAACCTTTATGGACGTCCATACCGGTATAGACGTCCTATAGAGGTATTTTACCGGTATAAAAGAATAAAGGTATTTGAAAAAGTTATGGAAAAATACCGGTATTATACCGGTATTTTTACCGGTATTCAATACCTTTTCGGTCCCTGGTTCTTTAATTGACTTACCCCCAACAAACATATTTAATAAGAAAAAAAGTTCTTAGAAAATGAGATTAGGACAAAGTAGGTGTTCCTGTAAGTCGAAAAACAAACACGTTGCACCATCGTCTCCTATATTATTTCAGTAGTATACACACCTTTTGCGAAATTGCACCATTACACAACATATTTATGTACAAGAGAGTGTAAAACTAGGGAACGGATTTTCGTGTAAATACATGTTTTGATAGGAACAAGGTACCTGCTTTGAATTTGTTTTCTAGAGTTTTCTAGACATTCTGAAAGAATTGTCACCATTTTTATTTTACATATTTTTACATATTTTAGTATCAGTACATATCTTCACATATTTTACCTTTTACCACTATTTTTTAACATATTTCGTTACATTCGATTATTACTTGTACAAAAAATATCAAATAAGAATTTCCCAATAATATTCCGGGAATCTGTTTTTCTGATAAACTTAGCAATGTAACAATATACGTTTATGTCCTCCTGACCTTCGCTCGACTGACCCTCTGCCCTTGCTTCTCAGAAAGCGCGTAAGATGAGCGGATGGTCAAGAAGCAACAAGTTGTCGAGCTGTGTTTTCACTCTCTACTCTCGCGGTCTTCCAGTCTGGCAGTGTGTTACGAATTAACAGTGCTTCTTAACTAGTTCAGTACTTTCTATAGTGATTTAGTAATAATTCTTTTCTTCAAGTGTTAGTACCTAAAACATAAACAGTGAAGTCACTTCGGCAGGCCTTGGCCTCGGCCAAGCCGTAGCAGAATCAATGGCACTTCTCTACAACCCAGAGAGCGCCATGGAGGTAAACTCCACTCATCAACTTCAAAACCTACCCCCCGGCATCGACAGCATGGGACTCCAACACCATAACAGCCATCCCAACGTGCAGTTTCACGGCAGCAGCATAGTCGGTACAAACGTTTCATACCTTGACTTGGCCACAGGTGGCCCCCATCAGGTTAGTAACCAACCTCCGTGCAATGGCGCAGTGAACGTGTCTCCCAGTGAAAGTGAATTTGTGTTTGTAAACGGAAACTTCGGTAAGAGAGGTCATGCAGACTGTAACCAAACAGAACAACCTCTTAAAAAGCCCACCAAAGACGCTGATTACCAATATTCAGTACCAGTTGACAACCCATTCGGACCCCTTGAAAATATGGAGGACCGTGACAATAGGTTTTCGTTTGTCGATGCCAACCACCCGGAAAACTCGGAAAATGTGAAAATCCCCCAATTTATGTGAAATTCGTCTCAAATGTAGCTGAGTTTAATAGGGAAATAAAAAATAACATAACTCCACAATTCACCTCTGATTACAACGACAACAAACTTAAAATTAAGTTTACAACCGTTGCAGACTTTAGAACAGCCATAAAATACCTCATCAAAACAAAAAGGAACTTTCATTCATACAAGGATCCGGGGAACAAGAAATTCTCGGTAATATTCAAGAACGTGCATGTATCTATTACCCAAGAGGAACTATACCAAGACCTCAAATCACAACACCCCTCCCTGCTAAGTGTCACCAGACTTTACAAAAACAATTGTGCAATACCGGTGATTGCCGCGGAATTCAGTGGCTCTCAGAACATAGAATCTATTCTACAAACCAAACAAATCTGTAACCTGTGCGTAAAGCCGGAAAAAAGGAACAAAACTAAGGGCCCGATTCAATGCCTGCGTTGCCTTGATTTCGGGCACACAAAAAATAATTGTAATCACGAACTAGCTTGCATTTACTGTGCAGAAGGTCATTATTCAGTTAACTGTCCGAATAAGGAGAATGCTCATAAATGCAAACTGTGTAAGGGCGCTCATCGGGCCGACCTACGTACTCCAGAATGTTCTTACTACAAGAACTTAATAGAGTCGGCAACCAAAAGCCGTCAAACCAGAACAAAAAAAACTAGCGAAACCAATGATCCTCCTCCCACACTCTCAAACCAAGGCTTTCCATCTCTCCCTCTCACAGGAAATATTGCACACTTCAACCCCGCCCCTCCTAACCCCAACAATAGATATACTTCTGCTCGAGAAAATAATGGAAACACACGTAGATCCCCCACCCCCAACACTACAAATTCAAACAATCACAACTCCCCTCTCATCAACTCAATTGTAAATTCCATCTCTAGCTTTATTATTAACTTACTAAATTCAATCATCCCCTCTTTAATCAGTAATATTCAAAATTCAATTTCGTCAGCGTTGATCAATAACTTTGGTAATGCACCAACACAACAATAACTTTGTCCTCATGAATTGGAATGCCAATGGAATCTCAAACAAGAAAACTGAACTACTCTATTTCTTAAGAGCCAACAATGTAAAAATAGCCGCAATCACCGAAACGCATCTAAATCCTAAAGACAGCTTTAAAATATCCGGATACAGCACACAAAGACAGGATAGACTGTCAACTACAGGCGGAGGTGTACTACTCCTAATACATAATTCGATCCCATATATCAAAACGAACCTGCCTCCTAGCCCAGGTCTCGAGTGCACAGCGATAAACCTACCAATAAACAATCAAATTCACACTCTAATAGCTCTATATAAGCCACCTAAAATAAAGCTTCATACAACAAATTTCATCGATTTAATTAACCAATCAGTCCCCACTATTATATTAGGTGACTTCAACGCTAAAAACACATCCTGGGGCTGTAGAACTTCCAATCCAGCCGGTAGGTTTCTTCAAAAAACCATCTCGGATCTTAATTTGCAAATAATAGCACCAGTCGAAGCAACGCACATCCCGAAGGACATAAATAAGCTTCCGGATATCCTCGACATAGCAATATGCAACTCTCAAATTAAATTTTTCACAAACACGCTTTGGGAACTCGACTCTGACCATCTCCCCGTAATAATCTCGACACAGCAACTCCCAGCTTCTCACTCACCCTCACATACTTTAAATACAAAAAATATCAATTGGAAAACCTTCAAAACCATACTAAGCAAGTCTATGCCAAAATTTAAAATTCTAAACAAAAAAATAGAAATAGAACAATCGATAATCGTACTAAACAACTTAATTTCAAACACAATCAGTTCAATAATAAAAGAAAACCCGCCGGCTAAATACAAAAAACCTCGCAACGATCTACCGAAATCCATCTTAAACATAATCGAAACAAGAAACAGAACCAGAAGACTTTGGATTAAAACCAAAAGTCCCTTAATTAAAAAAGAACTAAATACATTGACGAATATTTCCAAAAAAGCTATTAAGAACTATTACCACACTTCGTACGATAACATGATCCAATCGTTAAACACTCATAATAATTCACTCTGGCAATTTACCAAACGAATTCTAAAGAAACGAACAATCATACCTCCATTAAATTCGCCCACAGGCAAGTGTTACGTCCCGTTAGCAAAAGCCGAAATATTAGCAGATCACTTTGCTCAATCGTTCTCATCGCACTCGGCTCTCAATCAGCTCGACCACAACTCTATAAAACAATCAGCCCTCGCACCCAATTTTAATGTTCCGAACAGAATCAAATTTTCCACCCCTCAAGAAATCAAGGCCCTGATTAGGTTGCTACCAAATAAAAAGGCCCCGGGACATGACAAAATTTCTAACATCATCCTCAAAAATCTCCCAGAAAACACTATAGCTTTCTTAAACAATATTTACAATTCAATTTTCAGATTAGGCTACTATCCACTAAACTGGAAGTACTCTATCATCATTCCGATACCCAAACCCAACAAAAATCTTAACAATCCGGAAAGTTACAGACCGATCAGTCTCCTACCCACACTAGCTAAATTACTAGATAAAATTATCCTTAAAAGATTAAAACATTACACTAATAACACTAAGGCTATTCCCCTCCATCAATTTGGATTCACCAATTCCATCTCAACCTCGCATCAATTACTAAGGATCAATGAATACATTCAAGAAGCCTTCCAGAAAAAGCACCACACAATCGTCACATGTCTAGATCTAACACAGGCCTTCGACAGAGTCTGGCACATTGGTCTCGTTCACAAATTAAAATCTATAGGCACCCCAGTATATCTACTCAACACAATATCTAGTTTTCTATCAGACAGAACCTTTGCGGTCACAATAGATAATCACACTTCAAACCCCAGAAACATACAAGCAGGCCTTCCCCAAGGTTCTCCGTTATCTCCCATCCTTTTTAATATCTATGTAGCTGACATCCCAGTTGCACCCAACACAAACATCGGGCAATTCGCAGATGACACCATCATATACGGGTCCAGTTATTCATGCAACATCATAAGAAATAAGATTCAAAGACATCTTGACAAAATAGATGAATGGGCTTCAAAATGGAAACTCAAACTCAATGCCGTAAAATCTAACGCAAAAATTTTCACACTCAGACAAATGTTCACCCCTCCCCCTGCAAATTAATAACTCACCAATTCCCTGGACGCCACGTAATCAAAACATCAAATATCTAGGATTAAATCTGGATACTAAGCTCCTCTGGAAAG
This sequence comes from Teleogryllus occipitalis, assembly GCA_011170035.1. NCBI lineage: Eukaryota > Metazoa > Arthropoda > Insecta > Orthoptera > Gryllidae > Teleogryllus > Teleogryllus occipitalis. Next base: position 46,908 of record BLKR01009287.1, read on the forward strand.
ACCATATTAATGCAAAAACACACCAAGCAAAAGTAAAGATTCTTCAACTAAAACCACTCATCAATCACAAAAGCAAACTCTCTCTAAACAACGCAATAGCCCTGTACAAGAATTACATACGTCCTATTATGACCTATGCGTGTCCCATCTGGTTAAGTGCCTCAAGAACCAATTTAAACAAAATCCAAATAGTTCAAAATAAATACCTCAGAGCAATCACTCAAGCCCCATGGTTCGTTTCAAATCATCAGTTGCACAAAGAACTAAATATTCCGTACATTAACCCGTTCATTACCAAGATATCCAAAAAATTCTACTCTTACATCAACCAAATCGACCACCTTTCCCACTTCAACCTCGCCCATATCCCTGATTCCCGTACCAGAGTTAAAAACAGGTTCCCATTCCAAGCTTTCTTAAATATGCAGTCAGAATTCGATAATAAGTAAGGCGCTTCATGAGCTCCCTTACCCTATGTAGCTAGTTTTTAGAATTAAGTTAATTTTTAAGGTTTAATTTAAGCCATCAAAATTCTTATGTAAAAGTACCATTGTACTGATCTAAGTAATTCAAGGCCAATAAAAAGTAAATGAAATGAAAAAAAAAAAAGAAGCAGAAGTATAAGCAATCTCATGCTTTCTCGTATTACATTCAACCCACGCGAAACACAATATTAATCGGGGAAACATTGTTTAGAATGTCCGTCTTATCGCGCTTCCCGCGTCCCACCTAGATACCTCTCTGTCTCAGAAATGCGAAAATCGGAACCTATTAGTTCAGTACATGCTCTCTACTACAACTGGTCACTTATCCGGCTCTTCGTAAAACTGCAGACCGTACTTTCAGGTATTTTACTTTTCATATAACAATCTTATTGAGTGGTGTGGACTGGTGCGAGATAATGCCAGAAATCGCAGCGACATCTAAAGAGTTAGTGGCTAGATACATCCGTGAGTTTCCTACTGAAACCTTCAGAAGTGACTCGAGTATATTGTACTGCGCATGCTGTGAGAAAAAAAAGTTTCAACCTCCCAACGGTTTCAAGTCGCGCAGCACATTCTACAGCCGAACACAGAGAAAACTAAGAAAGAAAATTAAAGCTTCAGCAAACATTCCTGACATCTTCACCTGATGTTCATTCAAGCAAGTCAGTTTTCTTCACCGATTTGTGTCGTGCATAGGTTAGAGCCGATATTCCCATTTACAAAGTCATGGACCCTGAGTTCAAGAGCTTCTTAGAAAAATACTCTGACAAAAAAATTCCGGATGAAAGCACACTCAGAAAAAATTACATGAAAACTATTTATTTGGAAACTCTGACTAAAATTCGAGAGGAAATAAAAAGTAGTATGGTCTGGGTTTCAATTGATGAAACTACTGACGTTGAAGTAAGATATATTGCAAATATTATTGTAGGAAAGATGTGCCCTAAATCTCCTTCGACACCATTTCTCTTAAATTGTGAAGTTTTAGAAAAATTCAACTACGCTACAATTGCCAGGTTTTTCAAAGACTCGATGAGTCCGCTGTGGCCTAGTGGTATCATGCATGAAAACGTGTTGTTTTTAACCGATGCTGCTCCTTACGTGGTAAAAGCGGAGAGTGCATTAAAAGTGTTCTACAAAACTGATTCATCTTACGTGCGTAGTACACGCTCTTCATCGAGTGGCAGAAACTGTTCGACATCAATTTCCTGATGTCGATACTTTGATATCGACTGTTAAAAAAGTATTTTTGAAAGCACCAAGCAGAGTTAAAATGTTTAAAGACAGTTATCCTGAACTGAATTTGCCTCCACAGCCGGTAATTACAAGATGGGGCACGTGGTTAGAAGCAGCTAAATATTATTGTGAAAACTTTGAGCAAATAAAAGATATTCTTTTGAAGCTAGACTCCGAGTCATCTGCGGCACTATAAAAACCAAAATCTTTGATTTATGATTGTCTGAGATACAATTTGGCTTTCATTTCTGCAAATGCAATTTTTTTAGTTAATGCTATCGCAAAGCTTGAGGCTCAGAACACGCCATTAGCTGCTAGTATTGAAGTTATTAACAGTGCATTAGCAAAATTAAAAGATATAACAGGTGAAAACACAGAAAAATGAAAAAGAAATTACAAGATTCGTTGGAGAAAAATCCAGGCTGGAAAGACATGAAAATCATTGCCAACATTCTCAGCGGAGGAAAAGACATCTCAACATTGGAACTAGAACTGAAGCCAATGGACATATCAGCGTTCAAATATGCTCCAATCTTTTCTGTGGATGTGGAACGTTCCATCAGCCGCTATAAATCTATTTTGAGAGCTGATGGACGACATTTTCTCTTTAAAAACTTGAAAATGCACGTTGTATCTAACAATTTTAAACTCTAACTTCAATTTTTATTTTACATATTTTTAATTTTTTCCCCACATATTTTTGAAAAAATAAATACATATATATGTACATATTTTGATTTTTATTAGAATAAAATCCGTTCCCTAGTAATAACATTGTACTGAAATAGCAATTTTACTTACGCGAACTACACAGTTTTGTAAAGATCCAGAAACATCAATACCCAGATATTGAAGAAAATACTTTTGAAAATCTGATACTGAAAACTTTTTATTTTTACTTTTTAAAGTTTACCTGACCAGGAATCTCCGTCAGTGGGGCACCGTCCCAGCCGGAACAAGCTCTAAGCTCTTGATCGGTCTCCTCCAAGCGTGGTAATGAAGTGTATGAAGGGGGTGCGGATAGGACAAGGAAGAGAAAGGAAAGATAGCGTGCGGTCCGTGTCCCATTTGCCACGGTTCTGCTCCGACATTCTCTTGGTGTTAATTAGAGAAACCACGGATAACTACCGTCAGTCAGCCGTCAGCAGTCAGCCGCTAGAATTCTCTTCCAGTCAGCGACTGAATCCAACCTAGCTGACAATCGAAAATCCTGCCAAGGTCGGGACTCGAACCTAGGACCTTTCGGTCAGTCACTGCGATGACACTAGTTGATGCTCTGAGCCACCTAAACCGTCTGACTTGAATTGTCCAGACGGAACAGACCACATGTGTTATCTACGCACATATGGTAGCTCTGCAAATAAAAGCTTGGTTTATATCTTTAGCAGAATTTATTGTGTTCCGTTCCCTTTTGTTATCCAGTTCTTCCTTTTCCGGGTAATTCGTTTAAGCATCCGCTGTACTACGAATGCAGTGAAGAATATTGCGTACAACATTCGCGTAAAAGACGCGAGGAAAAACAACACGGAGGAGTCCGTCGGAGCCGCAGATGTTCATCGCGAGGATCGCTCCCCATTTACATGTTCCCTTCGTGGAAGACCTTTTTTTTATTACGAAAAAAGCGGGTAATGAAAAATGAACTTGACCCGAAAACGACTATGTGAAACATTCCTCGAAAATAAAGGAAAATTGACTGACTGAATTATGACAACAATCCTTCGTTACAACTAGAGAAACAAGCTGACGTGGAAATAAATTACATATAGAATACGCCAATGCAAGATGATCATTTATAAGAATTTATTTAGAAGACCCGTAAGTGTGCTACTGCTAGATAGAGAATTACCACCAGCCACGCATCTAACACATTTAAGAAGAAAACCTAGAAGTTGTTACAAGGAAAAAGCAAGTGCACTTGCACATGCAATATATGTTACGCTGCTACAATTCACCACCTCCTGGGGCCCCTTGGGCCTACGTTAATTTGGGGGCCCCATATTCTTACTTTCACCGATCTCCCACACAATTTAAAGACAAGTTTTGTTAAAAAAAAACTAAACTCATCGTGACATTCTCGCATCAACCAGCAACATTCCTGGTTCCCTGTTATAATCCATTCCTAATATAATTATTATCCATTGAGGCGCGATACATCAGCCATTGTTTGCGTACAGTTCATTCATAAATCACTTTTTTATATTTTGAGAAAAATTAGTATTAATTTTTTTAAGAACTGTCGGGGCCCCTTGAACGTGGGGGTCTCTGAGCCTGGATCCTTCGAGCCTGTCATGCGTAACTTGGAAAAGATGCGTACTCGGCCTTTAAAACTTTCGTTTTAAACAATGATTTTTAAAAAGCGTGGAAAGTTCTCACGGGTCCCACAAATATTTACTAATATCAAAGATTCGACTACAACCGAAACCGTTAAAATCCTTTTAAATCATGGGAGCTAAACCCAAAACAAAATAGTTATTCTTTTATTAAATGTGTACTTAGCAAATTGCAGAAAGAAACTGATTTGTAAATAACGTACGTATATGTTTTATTTTTGTATTCATCTGTAAATAACGTTTTATGATTGAACTAAATTAAGCATCTTTCCTCTCTAATAGCTACGCTGCGATCGCACTTTGAGAGGTTACTGTACACAACAGATAATGTTTTCAGATAACATATACAGTCGACTCCACTTATGGTGAACTTCTGGGGACTGACATGCTTGGTTCACTATATCAGAGGTTCACTATATCCGATTATGTCAAAAGTAAATGGAATTTCTCCATAATAATTGATTTTATTAATATACAACAAAAATTATTAACAGCACGAACTGAAAATTTCATATTTTTATTTGTATATAAAAAAAAATATTTTTAATTGTTGGTTCGTACACTTTTCATTCGATCCTTCTACAGAGTTCGTGCTCTCTCTATTCTTGATCATGCAGGGTCATCTGACTCTAAGTATTGTAACGCAGTCTTGACACCTTTCAATGCCTAGAGGCATTGAACAACGGTGCATGAGCTTTCACTGTTGGAACATCATCCCACTTTTCGAAGGCCCTTCTACTCGCCTAGCAACATGCCAGATCCAATTAATTTCCAAGATTTATTTCCTACATTAACTATAGCCGAGGTTCAGATTCCCAATATCGGAATCTTCTTTGGTTATTGTAATAGAGTGGAACGGGACCGGTGACTTAAGTTCACTATAACCGAGGGTTCACTATATCCGAGTTCACTATAACCGGCGTCGACTGTATTTAATTATTATTTCTTTATTTTAAATGATCGGGGTTTTGCCCTGGACAGGAGGAATCGTAATAGAATAGATATACTTAATGCACCCCTATACCTATATTACATTATCACATCAATGATTTAAAAATTATTAAATAAAAATATAGGAAAACTGTTTGGAATCTTTTCAAAACCAAAACGGAAACGTTTTGTTATCAAAAACCGAAATCTTAACCGAAATATGTATTAATCGAAACCGGAACATTATTTAAAACGGCTTGATGTCTTGATATATTAAATAAGTATGACTGAAATCAATACAATATAAATCCATACGTAATTTGCAGGAACCTGAAAGATAAAAATATCACTTTCTTATTAGATATTTGTTCTGTTTTATTGAGGGGCTAAATAATTTATTTTGACTCTACGGAACAAATCCATGTACATTATAATATTACCAATACCGGCAACACACTATCAAGTGAAAACAACAAATAACACACGAATTTACATTCAGCCTCGTAATCCAATTTCCGCCAATAAGCCATCAGAGATAAATATTTGAATTCAACACCATTACTTGCGAAAATAATTGTTTTGATAGTGTATTTTGAAGCAGAAATATTCATATCATAATTGAAAGGGTAATGAATATTTTCCAATTTCATTGATGACAGAATAAAAACAACATGGGTTTACTCTCTTTTTGTGGCGTCTGGTGATTCTTTTTTACCCTTTCCGCCAAAGGCAAAAGAAGGAAAAAAATTCAGATGTTGCATTAACATCATCGCGTAAACTTCTAAGGAAATTCCTTGAATGGATGACGAAGTGAATGCAGTGAAGTTACAATTAGGTTATATCAGCTCATTAAATCTTTCACATTTTTAGCTTTGTTAAATGCAGGATGAAAACTCGAGTCATATTCGATGAAATATTGTGAGTAACTTTCAACTAAAATGATCATGTGCGACGTACGTTAGTCGAACAACACGATACAACTGTCTCAGGTTATAGTGAACTCGGATATAGTGAACCGTCGGTTAGAGTGAACTTAAAGTCACTAGTCCCGTTTAACTTACATTACAAATAAACATAAAAAGATTCAGTTATAGTGAACCTGATCCTCGGCTCTAGTGAACGAAGGAAATAAGTCTTGAAAGTTAATTAGATCTCATATGTTATTAGGCGATTGAAAGGGCCTTCCGAGAGTTAGACGGTGTACCAACAGTGCAAGAGGTCTTCAGAGGTGCCAAAACTGCACAAAAATTCTACCGCAAAATTAGTCGAATACAGTCAGCTATGCACTTCAACATCGGAAATCAAAACCTATATCGGAAATGTATAAAGCGAAAATTATCCGGAGAATGCTTCGTCCCACCGTAAACTCATTTGATGCTATTAAATTCTTCAAATAAATTAATGCACACCTCAAATGTATTGCCCTCCCCCTCCCACACACCAAAAAGAGACCTCATGTAAACATGACCTTAATATTCCAACCATCACTGGCGCCTATTACCAATATCACCAATCGTTCACGACTGCTGTGGGTCATAGGCCAGCAAGAATGTTTTTTAATACACGAAAAGTTTTTTTTTTTGCTTGTTTATTTTATATCTCATTGACAGTTCTGGTCATGAGCGATTACAGAAATTTACATTATAATAAATTGCAAAACAGTACGGTACATTACATTACATTAGTATATTACCATAGAATACAATAGTAGTACCTAATCTAAAAGTACAGAACATATAACTTATAAAATAGAAACGTTTACAATCTTCCTTACATGCAAAATTGCATTATTTTACTTTTCGTGAATTAAAAAAATCTTGCTGGCCTATGACCCACAACAGTCGTGAATGATTGGTGCTATTGTGATTTTGGTGACTGGCGCCGCTCATGATTGGAATATTTAGGTCGTGTTTACATGAGGTCATTTTCTGGTGTATGGGAGAGGGGAGGGCAATACATTTGAAATGTGCATTAATTTTTTTGAAGAATTTATTTTTTGGGGTATTTAACAATATTTTGAAAGATTTTTACAGATTTATATTTTGTTTACAATGTTGCTTGTTTACAGAATTGTTATATTTTTCTTTGATAATCTTTGGGTGTTATACTCTCGAGCTGTTTCGTACATAGGTCTTATACCATATATGATGAGACATTGATGAAACATATTTTGGATGTTGAGAAAAGCGTTACATGGCAAACAGATAGGAGAGGTATTTCCAGTTAGTAAGTGTTCGAGACTGAAATTGCAGTTTCTAGTATTTATTTTCACGAATAGTTATTTACATACGATCAAGTATAAAATGTGAGGCTTTAGCTAGGAATGAAATGTTTCTGGTCCACGCAACGATAGGAACGGAATATGGAATATTGAAATGTGGATGCTAAACACTCTGAATGTTGTACTAGTTGCGTATTTTCAGTATGAATTCATGGAAACTTACCTTATATAATCTCTGAATCATTTACAATATACGAATGGACAGATATGTTGATGCATGTCGTTCTAGTGTTTTGTCTGTTTGCTGCTTAATAAAGCAGCAACACTCAGACCACTTCCTGGTACGCGCCTCGAAAAGTGCAACTTTTTGACCAGTCCAACGAATAGCAAACGGAAACAGTGGTTTTCAGGCATGAAATCTGAGAAATATTTTCTTGGCTTAATACGTACTACATTGATTGCAATTAATTCTATTTCCCGTTCCATAATATTTATTTGGGATATTTTTTTATACGAAGAAATATTCAGATAGCTTCAGGAAGAATTAGAATATAGAGGGAATAATGCGTTGAGGTGTATAATTACACATGCGTTTTTAATTGTTTTTTCGCGATAATGTTTTTCCTTTCTGGTTGTTGATTGAAACGTACGTGTTTGGTGACCGTAAATGACTGCAAATCTGACACAACACATTTCCCTTGCATTAACATCTACACTACTTTTCGGGATTGCACCGGAGACACCTCACTTACTCTCTGTTTCTCTGTCTCTGCGTGTCTGTCTGTCTGTCTGTCTGTCTCTCTGTCTCTCTCTCTTTCTCGCACACACTCACTCACACTCATTTTGTGGTTTCCAGCACCATTTGCTGCTCTGCGCGGAGCCGACCAGCACCCGGAATGAGAAACGCACACATTTGCGCCGGACAGGGCGATTAGAAATTAATTGAAAAATAACAACGTAGAGAACAAATCTCGACAGTTGTCTGTTGTGGAATAGTGCACAGATTTGTTTTCCGTCAAGTAGATATTTCAAAGTTAATCAAGAGGTGCTACAGAATGGCACAGACTTTCTCGTAGCAATTTTTTCTGTGTTTTCTGTGGTCTGGCTTTAAGGTTTTGCTCCATTCTCTGTCCAGCTGCCATCTACTGCCATCAGCTGCCCGAAGTACATTTTTTGACATTGTTTTCAACTTTTCGGTTTCTTAATAGTAGAACCGAAATATTACTTTAAGAATAGTAAAAAATGCTAAAACCTCGTCGTAAATAGCAATTTTCATTGAAAAATGTGGAGCCGTTTTTAAGAAAACGGAAATAACTGTAAATGCGAAATTTGAAGCTTTTTTAAAACAGGAATCTAATGAGTTTTCGAAAAACTTAATTTTGAAACGTTATGTATGTAAACCTTACGTATATTACTCCCGTACATACGTATGCATACGAGGAAGTAAAGAGTTGCCCCAGCCGCCTCCGCCCCTGGGTGCCCCTGGCTAAGAATAGTGACGTTATTGACCGTGAAAATTATAAAAGGGCAAATCTGATAGAATGAGTGTGTTTTGTAAACTACCTAGATCGTTAGTCTCATAAGTGTAGTGAATATGCTTATGCCGGTAGCTGGCGGTGCTCCTCAGCCGCTAATTGTGGAATTCGTCGGCGACCTACACGTCGGCTGGCAGGTTCCCCGATCAGTCATCGCTGGGAGCGGTGGCTCAGTGCACCAACTGATGTCACTGCAATGCCCCTGACCGGGAGATCCTAGGGTTACACACCCCATGGTGGCAAGATTTTCGAAACTAGCTTGTCTGCTAGGCCGAATTCAGTCACTGACCGGACTAGAATTCTAGCGGCCGGCTTCCCTGATCGGTAGTTTTCCGTGGTTTCTTCGATCTACACCAGGCGAATGCCGGAGCAGTACCCTAACAAATGGACCACGCGTGATCATTCCTACCTGTTTCTTGTCCTGTCCTCACCGTCTTACACACACTCACACTAACACACATGCACTACACTACCACACATGCCGGGACACCGGTCGGGAGTTTAGAGCTTATCCCAGCTAGGGCGGTTACCCGCTGGTGGGAGATTCCTGGTTGGCAAAACCCCGCTAGCCGACGGCAGTTCGGCGCCGGATCTCGCCACCCAGCTGGGGAATATCACCGCCACCTCCCGATGGAAAACCTGAACTATACTTACGGAACTAATGACGTCAGTAGTTGACGCGCCCTATATCACAATCAGTCAATCAAGTCTAAGCCCCCGTCCAACGTGTGTGTGCCTCTGTATATGTGCCCCGTCCAATATGTGTTTGTGTGTGTGTGTGCCATGCTAGGAAGAGGAAGAAAAGATCGCGCACGTTTCATGGTACTGTCCGTGTTTTATGGAACTGTCCCGGTATTCGCCTGGTATGGATAGGAGAAACCAGTGGAAACTACCGATTAGAGCAGCTGAATTTTCCTCTAGACAGGGATTGGATTCGACCCAGGTATGTTGCTTTTGTGGAAAACGACTCACTGTCACTAGACTTAAGAATTAGAACCTCGCGGTCAACGAGGCTTCTGGAGAAAACGAAGTTGCCTCTGCGAATCTCCAGGTAGAAATTGAAGTGGTTCTGCTTGGGCCTGGACGTTTGCTTGTTTGCTATTTCTCTTACTTCCTGCCAGACACTTCGCCAACGCACGTCCTCCATTCCTTTGCGCCCTTGTTCCCCATCCCTACCCTGTCAGCCAGAGGCCGGATTTCGGGTCTTTCATTGGGGGGGGGGGATGTGGAGGGTAAGTACTTTTTATAAAAAATTAAAAGAACCGTTTTATAAAAAAAATGTTTCAATAATATTAATTTTAATAAAAATATACGAAAACCAGTATGCAGTATGCTTGTATTAAACAATTTACTTTTTAATAATCTGTATTGCCCACAAAATGTATTTGAAGCATAACTTATAAATATAATATGTGTATATAAATATTTTATATTATATTGCAGCTGCTTGGATTTTGTTTTAAATTTTGAAATTTGAGTACCATGTATCATTGTGTATAATAAATGGGAAATATTCTTTCTGTTTGCGAGGTAATTTGGGTGTTGTGACTCATCATTTTAAGCATGAAACTGTATAATTTCTAAGTAAATAACGTTTAAAAACAAAATATAATTGAAAGTTAATTTATTGATATGGGATATTCACAGAAACGCTCAACATTATCCCACAGGTTTTATAATATGAACTAAAGTTCTCCAATTTCTTAACGTATTTTATTACGAGAGCTTTATAAAATTATTGTTTGTTTAATTATTATTCAATATTTTTTCAAAAAAACAAAAAAGTAAATATTTGATAATACAAATTTGAAGATCGACGAAATGAAGTCTCTCTCTCTCTCTCTCTCTCTCTCTCTCTCTATATATATATATATATATATATATATATATATATATATATATATATATATATATATATATATATATATATACACACACACATTTTTCCCCCAACATTCGAGCGCAGTTGCCTCCTCTTGCCCCCCCCCCGAATCCCGTCTCTGAACCCTAACACAACCAAAGTACAACTCAACAGAACCAAAGTATGGAGCCCCCAAGATTATTGAAATATTGAACATATCAACCAAAATGAGTAAGATATGAAAACTAATGGTGCTACAGATTAGCACAAGCTTTCTCGCAATAGTTAGTTTTCTAATCTCTTTGGTCTAGGCTATCGTTTCGGTTATGCCGTACCCTCATCCCAGCTCCTACCTCTCGGTTCCATTTTTTTATATTATCTTAATTTTTTGGTCCCCTAATAGTAAAATTGAAATATATCATTAAGAATATTACAGGACAGTGAAACATACTCCTATATGAAAATTTTCATTCAAAAATCTGCAGCCGGTCTTGAGATACTTGAGCGATACTGAAAATGCACAATTTTGAGTTCATTTTTACTGAGAAATTGTGAGTTTTCAACGAAGTTCATAAGAACTCATTCGAAGAACTTGTACTCACAAACGCAATAATGTATTACAAACGCGCGTAATGGAAATGTCAATAGTGTGAGTATTACATTTGATGTATAATTTTTTTAAAAATTTTAAATAATATATCAAAAACATATTTTTGTCATGTTTTCCACTGCATTTAGCACTATCCGCATAAAAAGTTTAAAGATAAAATTTCGACCTCTTTTTGATGAAAAAACTTGTTTTTAATTTTTTAAACTATTGCTCATATTTTGTTCAAAATTACGCGAACACTATTAACATTTAAAAAAACTGAAAATGTCCTCATTTATCAAAATTAAAATGTCCTCAATCCCAACATTGGTGGGGGGGCAGCTGCCCCCATGCGTGCCGCCCCCGCCCTCCGCCCGAGGGCGCGAGCCGAGGAATTCTCGCTACGCGCAGCGGGGGGGGGGGGCGCTGGCCGGAGGCGGCTTCTCGCCCAGCCCAATGTTGTGGCAGGCGCAGGAATGTCGGAATCCGCTGCCAGCGCAATGCACGAATTCTTGGCCGAGGGCGAGCGCTGATGAATTCTGACAACAATATGCTTCTCCACATTTTTCGGTGAAGCGTTTCTCTCTGCCACAATTCCTATCACTCAAATAAATACTGTATCTGATCATAAAATGAAGAGATCTCTCTATCAGGAATTACAGTCGACTCCGGCTGTAGTGAATTCAGATATAGTGAACACTCGGTTATGGGGAACTTAAGTCACTGGTCCCGTTTCATTTACATTCCAAAAAAACATTAATAAGATTCGGTTATAGTGAAGCTGAACCACGGCTATAGTGTACGGAGGAAATACGTCTTGAAAATTAATTGGATCTCTTATGTTATTAAGCGATGAATAGGGCCTTCAGTGAGTTGGACTGTGTACCAACAGTGCAAGAGGCATTGAAAGGTGTCAAGACTGCGTTACCATACTTAGAAATAGAAGACACTGCAGAATCAATGGAAAAAGCATGAACTCTGGAGAAGAATCTAGAGAAATCATTAATGAAAAGTGTACGAAGCAAACAATTGAATTTGTAATCACTAATAAAGGTATTAAAATTTTTAGTTCGTGCTCTTAACGAATTTCGCTGTATCTCAGTATTAATAAAATCAATTATTTTCGATAAATTCCATTTAATTTTGACATCATCGGATATAATGAACCAAAGTATTATTCACCAGAAGTTAACTACTACTGGAGTCGACTGTACTCTTATAATAGCAGAAAGGCCATTAAAATGAATGAAAATTCGCAAATTCATTATCACCGTAAATTTACTCGTTAAAACGATACAACACTTCCCACGATCATTTTACAAACACTAGCTCTGGCTTATTTAAATCCATCCCCAGTAAACAAATTCATTTTTGTATCCGAATCTTTTATAATAATAGTTTTTCACTGTAGACACATTTAGGACTTTGTATAGACTAACTACATAACATATAACACATATTGTACATAAGTGCGGTGTGGCAGCAGAAATTATTATTTGCAGTGCATTTTCGTCAGAATATATTGACAGTTCTCAGTTGACCGGCCAGAATCAGTGCCAGTTCAGTGGCAAACCGTGCCTGTTACAGTGGCAATGTAACTAGCAACGGAAGATCGAATTAAGAAGAATTCTAACAGAATCATGCGAGCGAATATGAGGTGGCGCTTACGTTTAATGACTTTTTAAGTGTATATTAAAGTAATAAAAACAGATTCAATTATATTTGACTTTCATCCTTCACTCTCCCCCCTCTCCCTCTCCGCTGTCCCCTTCCAGGTAATCCGCGGAAATGTTTCTCCCTTCGCAGAGCGCGCTGCAGTCTGGCAACGCAAGGTCCACAGCAACACGAGCAGAGCTCCAACTCAAGACAACATTCTTCCAGACACACTCGTTGAGGGCGGAGAGATGGAAATGAAATTTCCATGAATCAACAATTCACTGTAAGTTCGAGTGTGTGGAATCTATTGCCTCATTTCTTACCTTTGAACAATCAATTGAATCGTTCTTGAAACGCTCATGCAGACATCACCCTCATCCTCAAGTTCAGACCGGGAGAGATGGCTCAGGGCATCAACTGATGTCACTGCAGCGCCTCTGACCGGGATGTCCTAGGTTCGAGTCCCAACAGTGGAAGGATTTTTGATACTAGCTTCTCAGCTAGGTCAAACTCGTCGTTGTCTGGAGGTGGATTCTAGGGGCCGGCTGCTCTGATCGGTAGTTTTCTGTGGTTTCTCCGATCAATACCAGGCGAATATGGGAGCAGAACTCTAACAAAAGGGCCACGGAACGCGCGCGAACTTTCCTTTCTCTTCCTTGTCCTCTCCTCTCCTCTTACACACACTTTCATTAACATACACTACACTACCACACATGCCGGGAGACCGGTGGGGCGCTTAGAGCTTGTCCCGGCTGGGGCTGAGTCCCGCTGGTGAGAGATACTTGGTTGGGCAAAACCCGTCTTACCGAAGGTAGGTCAGAGCCGGATCTCGCCATCCAGCGGGGGAAGACCACCGCCACCCCCAGCAAAATCACCTACCACACTTACGGGACTAATGATCTGGTAGTTGTCGCTCCCGGAAGCACAAAAAATCAGTCATCATCAGTCAAGTTGCGTTCTTCCGGCGCTGCCTAACTGGAGGGCGTGGTCGTGGCACTGGGGCTGGGGCGCCTGGGAGGGCGGGGATGGGAGGGGAGGGGCGGCGGATGAGGCGGGGAGGCGTCCGCAGCGCGCGGCCCCGCGGATCGATCGCCCGGCGCCACCTTCGACAACGCCGCTTTACGACGCGACGCCCCGGGCGCCGCTCATCGCCCTTCGCGGCTTCGCTTACCGCCTCGCCCCCCCCCGCCCCGCCACGCCCAACCCAGCCCAGCCACTGCCTGCTGGATTCGCACCTGATCAAGCTCCTTCACGCCGCAAATCATACTCCTCTACCACTCCTTCCCTCTTGCCCTTGCCTGCCATGAACTTCCCTCACTGCCCTTCCACTCTCCTTGACGCCTTAAATTAGAGCTCTCTTATAGCCTGGCAGCACGTGCACCAATCCATGCCTCTACGTCAAGTGCCCGTCCTGCCCCTTCCTGCCAGTCACGTATCTCATCGCACGCCCCGCGTATCCCTCCAGTAACATACCAACACTGTCGCGCAGACTCATAAGCACCTGACTTCTGATCATGAACTCTTAGCGGTTTCGGAACAGAAGGATGCGGTGGCGTATATTCGACCCTTCGGAGTAGGGTTTCTACAGAGTAAGATTACATTCTGCGACTAGCGAGAGAAGAGAACTTGGGAACAGTTTATTTGTTCAGTTGTTATTCGTGGCTTCTACGATCAATAGCAGGCGAATGTCGGAGCAGTTTCCCCAAACCTGGTGCACGGTCAGCCTCGATCACACCTTACTTATCCTTATCCCTTATTGGTTTCTCCTTACACACACTGAATTGATTGATGCCTTATTTTACGTGGCGAGACTCAGGCTCTTCCGTCTGACCACGCAAATTTCACTACGCTCCTTTCACCACTAGGGTAGAAAGAAGGAATTTCTTGGGCGACGAAACAGGGTATTTAAATGTATCTCAGAGGCTTCATTTAGGCTTGAGGATCTTTTACATGCAGTAAATCTACTACATGGGACAGCTGGATTTGCGTTCCCTCCGAAGGAAGTCGTACGAAAGATTTTTCGCTTTTAAAATACCCACAGCTTCCATCGGGACTGAACCCGCGAACTTGGGTATAAAAGTCCGATACGTTATGTATGAATGAAATCCCATTTGGTCTACATCACATTATCTTTGCTTCATCAGAAGGACTAGTCCTCAGAATGGCACCTTGGCCTTTGCGGCTCTTGTCCTCACCCCTCACCGACGCCCAAGGCGCAGACGGGCTGATGTCCGGATCCAGCCAGAACCCACTTTGCCTTCACGGCAACCTCCCCATTCAATGCCTGGGTAAGGGCCACTCACCTGCGCCGGGAATACGTTCCCTCCACATTGCCCAGAGCATCGGGCAATCTGACGGTGGTATCTAGTTTCCTGCCGGACTTTAATGTGGGATCCGGAGTATTCCGAAAAGCATCCTTCGCCCAATCCTGCCCAATGATCGACGCGCCTTGGGCCCAACTGGGGGTAGTCAGGCGAACCCGACTACCAGGAGCTTAGCATCGCCTTCTTACTGCCTGCCCATTCAAGCTAGCGGCGCCGCGAGACTCAGGGTCCGGGTGGTCGTCTGCGACACTCCACCAGAGACCGCGACAACCTATAGCATCGTCATCCCCCCCTGTCCCATATACTAACTGTTGCACCATCGTCGCCAACATACTTGAATGCACTACACTAGCACACGTGTCGTGCCTGGATTTAACCTGTTCTTACCCGACTAATTACCTTAGTAATTACTTCACTTACCCAACTAAGTACCACATTGCCGCACTTGGAACCAGTACTCACTCACGTAGTCAAGCTCCCTCGGCCAGATCCGTCTAACATTTCCCTGCAGCTAACCTATTCGCTTGTTCCATCATCGCAGAGCTTCTTTTCGTAATTCTCACTGATCCACGAGCTTTCAAAATCTTTACCGCACCATGGTCGAGAACATCTAATCCTTACCACATCTCTGGCTACACATACTTTCCTAGAAGTGCGTGCAATCCAACTGTATTCTCATGCTGCATCCTTAGTACGTTTTCGCCCTACTGTCATTACTCTCACGTAACCATGTTCCAAGCCGTTATTCACCATTCGCCGGAGTAATTCTTGATTTTGAAAATAGTAATAAGTCATGGAAGAATTCCTCATGAGCGTAGTCATCTATCTCTATAATCTTGTGACTCGTCGCCGTTAGGATCTGGGGTTCCCAGAGAGTCACCCGTCCAGGGATCTTCAGTGTCTTGAGCTGCTTAACGTCCGTGACGTAAGAGCAAAGCAGTTCGATTACTGACACCGGTATTTATAATAATTTACTCATTCATTTATAATCACTGGGATATTTCACTAAACATTTTTTAAAATTTGTCATTGATTTGAGAGAATTATATACTACGTGTTTTGTGGAAGTGTGGAAGTACATAAAAAATACATCCGACTCCGGCTATAGTAAACTCCGATATAGTGAACCCTCGGTTATAGTGAATTTAAGTCACTGGTCCCGTTTCTCTTACATTACAAATTAGCATAAGAAGATTCAGTTATAGTGAATCTGATTCTCGGTTATAGTGAACGTAGGAAATAAGTCTTGGAAATTAATTGGATCTCGTATGTTATTAGGCAATTGAAAGGGCCTTCGGTGAGTGGGACAATATTCCAACATTGCAAGAAGCATTCAAAGCTGCCAAGACTGCATTACGATACTTAGAGACAGAGGACAAAGCAGAATCAAGCATAGAGAGAACACGAACTCTGAAGAAGCATTTAATGATAAATGCACGAAGCAAACAATTGAAAATATATGATTTTTGACGTACAAATAAAGATATGATGAAATGAAAGATGATTTGACGTACAAATAAAGATATTGAAATGTTCAGTTCGTGCTGTTAATGCATTTTTCTGTACCTTTATATTAATGAAATCAATTATAGTGGAGAAATTACATTTAATTTTGACATCATCGGATATAGTGAACTTCTGATATAGTGAACCAAACATGTTGTTTCCCTGAAGTTCGTTGTAACCGGAGTCGACTTTACACAACGATCCAGTTAGAATAAACGCTCTAAATAAAGACATCCAAGGAAAGCAACAGAAGTAATCCTCAAGAAACACTGAAACCGTCAAAATTCACGGCCTTTCTTTCTCATTTTTTTCGCGATTTCTAAGCATATTTTCACAGATCCACCGAAGTCATGACAACTTGTGTGAAAATCCGTCGTGCTTGTGAGCTACTTTTGAAAGCAAATGATGAAGAACTCATGCGCTAGAGAAACTTCCGCGATTACATGATGTAAAAGCAAGCTTGCAATATAAATGTACTGATGGCGACATTCAACACAGCTTGCGGCCAACATGTAACATGTGGTAGGGGATTTGGTTTCCCGATAATACTGAAGGATGACAGAACCACTGCAATCCACGCTTGTTGAGTCAAAAGAGGATAGATCAGATCCGGCTTTTAAAAGGAAAATGGTGTTATTTTTAACTGCGAAAATGTACATGGACGGTTTTACTAAAAACAAATCTGCAATGTGTAATGATTGTCTGACCCATTTTATTCCATCAATATTTAAAACTATTCATAAGTTACTTTTTGAATTCAACGTATTAAATTGCTGCTTCATTTAAAATTCGAATAAATTTAAAATTCTCTAATATACGTTTATTCATGATATGCATACACGCACAGATTGTCCAAATGGGAGAATTTGAAATTTTCATTACATAGATATATTTTGTGTATTTATTTTGTATTTATAAGTACAATTATATTACAGTATTATTGCGTTATTTAATGGAAAGTTCGCAGTGAATTTTCTTTTCTGTTGAGTGCGAAAACTCCTGATTCAAACGTTTCTGTGTATATAAAACTCTCTGTGTGGCATGTTATTGTAGAATTAAACATTGTTTCAAACGTTTTTTTTTTCGAACAACTTTCTCGACTCATGTGAGAAAATAAACTTTGTGACTTGTCACAAGTCTTGACTTCTTTATCTTTGTCCCAACTTGCACTCGAAGAAACAATATTTTTTATAAAATAAAATTACTTAACCAGTCGTTTTGAACTGGCTGACTAGCCTAATGTATAGAAAGATAAGGATTCTGAGAGTCGCTTTGAGAAAGTGCGAACAGGATTTTTTTATTTAAAAAACTTTCTTAGAAGGAATTAAATTTGTATATGATAACAAAAGTCCATAAATACACGAAACCTCAAATAAGTAAATAGAAAACTGGAAATAAATGTGAAACATGATTAAAACTGAACAATGAAATTTTTCTATCTCTTAAGTTTTAGACGACATGAAGGCAACCAAACACAAATTGAACGGACGACCGGTAAAGATTTAATTTTTTAAAAAATTCAAATAACGTTCGCTAGGGTGGCATTTTAACAAGAAGTTTTAGATAACTATTTTTATCCATCAAGATAAAATACTTCTGTAATTTATAATAATGAGTAGTTTACAATTATTTACCACACAATTATGTTAATGAAGAATAATTAAAGTTAATGATATGTTCTGACGGAAAGAAAATCTTCAGAGTAGTTATATCGCGTTTGTACTTTTTCAGAAGACTCTCAGGAATCACCAAATGGCAGCAACCCTGGGGGTACTAAACTTGTCACCCCTCATTTCATATGTGTCACTATAAGTTCTGTTGCAGAACAAATTCAAAGTAGCATTTTGTAGCACAAATGAAGGTTAGCATAAAACGATAGGATTATTTGTTCCAGTAGAATACAGTAATAAATAATTTTACTTGGATTTTATGCATTACTATATTTACTAAAATGTGTATTATTCGCCTTTCTGATACAACACAGATCGGTCGAACATTCACATATCACTCATGGTGGAAATACATGGGTGAGTTCCTCCAGCGCACCGATTTTTGCTCTTTCTGCGCACCACCAGTTTACGTCACGAACAAATTCAAAGTGACCACAGCACGGAACTTCGTTTGAAAAGCCAGACCAGACGCTGGCCGCCATGTTGCATAGAGAGCAAGTAATGTTGAGAAACAATTTGAAAGTGGTACAAAGTGACAATTTTCAACAGTAATCAACCAAATACACGGATCTATTTATTATTTATTTTTCGTCAAAAACAGTTACAAACTGTGTGTGATGTGCTATTGAGAAAAGTGAATTCTGTGCACGTTTCCTTAATTTTGTGTATCCCTACCCGCATACTACTTGAATTTTGAATACAGAAATAAACGAGTGTTTCTTGCGAGGATTGTTAACAAAATATTCGCTCCGATGTAATGAAACCTATTTTTATTAGCGTAAATATTTGGGCTCTTATACCACATCATGTCCTTCGTGAAGGACACTTCCTGCCGCGACAACATGGAGAACGTTAATTTGAATAACCATATTTCTCACTGAAATCTAGAAGACGTGCTCAGATAATGAACTTACATCTGGGGAGCTTAATAGTGGGGAGCAGGCGCGCCTCCCGCCGGTCCCTTAAACGCCTGGGGTGTGACTCACTTCCTCCGCTCTCAGTTACCACATCCGAACTAGTGGAAAGTGCCGTCTCGTTAGGTCGAATGTGGTCGAAGGGATTTACTTTTGTGGGGCCTTCTGCCAGGGTTCTTTACATGCCACAAGGGTGACATGGCTACTGGGGATTTTGCGCTCTTCGAAAATCCACGCACCTCCGCCATGATCGAACCAGCGCCCGAGGGTTCAGAGGCCAGTAAGCTAACCATATCAGATTGTTTTTGGCCCTTTCTTTTAAACACAAAACATTTTTCGAGGGAGCCAGGTGGCAGAACATTTTTTTAGAGCAGGCTCAATTGAGCCTGATGATGGAAATAATTATTTTCCGAAACGTTGCTGAATACTACGTGTAATACATATTGATTTAAAGCAGTTACACTAAAAAATGTTGTGTCTTTAAAATAAAGGACCAAAAACATTCTGATATATTAAAGAATTATAGAGAGAAAAATAAATAATAATGATAACATAAAGCTAACCCCTCACCCACCGAGGCCCCAGTGAGCTTCGTGGCTACAATTGGAGGGCGCCGTTGGCACAGCGCCAGTGCGGTCACCTCCTCCACCTCCCCTCCCCTCCCCCTCCTCTATGTTCCCCTCCCCCTATCCTTCCCTCCCTCTCTTTACCCTTCCACAGAAGTACCGGAAAGACGCACATGGTGGTGTGGCGAGAGAAAGACGATCACTGGAAAATTTTATTGGCAGTCTATTTCTGGGAAGACAAAAACGTTGAGAGCATCTGCAAAGGAGGAGGGCGACCAAGACCAAGGCCAATACTTTCAATGCGGAACTAAGCGCCTCGTGCGCATTCCGCTCCATAGAGCCTGAGTCTTCCCAGAATAACCGCGGGTCATGTCGCTTAAATCCGATGGTGAGAGTAGTTGTTGGCGAAAACGCTTTCAACAGCTGTGGCCAATAAACCTATGCCTTAATCTAAATCACGACTTAATTAAAATACACTGAGGTGACAGAAGTCATGGAATATCAATACGCAAACACACCGATGGCAGTAGTGTCGCGTACAAAAAGTATAAAAGGGCTGATCATCCTTCAAAGAGGCCATCGCTTAATGGCCGAGAGCAGCGGCGTTTGCGTAAAGTTGTCAGGGCTAACGGACGAGGAGCAACTCGTGAAATAAATGCTGCAATCAATGTGGGGCGGACGACGAAGGTACGAAGTGCGGCGAAATTTGGCTTTAATGTGCTATGGCAGCAGAAGACTGACTCAAGTGCCTTTGCCTAGGTACGACTCTGCCTAGAGCGCATCTATTATCAGATGCGCCCCGATTCAGTTGGTAAGAGCTGATGGTAGGGTTCGAGTGTGGCGCAGACCCCACGAAACCATGGACCCAAGTCAGCAAAGAACCATGCAAGCCGGGGTGGGTTCATAATGCTGTGGGGTGTTTTTACATGAAGTGGACTAAGTAATTTCGTCCAAATGAACCAATCATTGATTGGAAATGGTTATGTTCAGCTCTTAGGAGACCTTGGCATCCGTCCATGGACCTTAAGTTCCCAAACAACGATTTTTTATGAATGACAATGCGCCTTGTCATGGGTCCACAATTGTTCACGATTGGTTTGAATAACAATGGTTTGGCTACCCAGATCGTCTGACATGAATCCCATCCAACATTTATGGCTCATAATCGAGAGGTCAGTTCGCGTAAAAAATCCTGCACCGGCTACACTTTCGTAATTAGGAATGGCTATAGAAGTAGCATGGATCAATATTTCTGCAGCAGACTTCCAAAGATTTAGTGAGTTCATGGCACGTCTTTGGCGTGCGTCTCGTGCTATGGCTGCATTTCGCCAGGCAAAAGGAGGGCCGACGCGATATTAGGAGGTATCCCATGATTTTTGTCATCTCAGTGCATGTCTTACATTAATATTTTCAATAATAATAATAATAATAATAATAATACATTAATTTTCATTAATAATAATTTATTTCGTAACTAAATTTGGTGTAATGAAAAAGAGTGCAAATATTTCACATTTGGATTATATGCTTCCTGTTACAATTAAAACAGAACTAATTTCATACAATTACAAATCTTACTAGAAACAACGAGATCAGGTACTTCTTTGCATTCAGTTATTACGGACACTTGTGTTAATTTTAATCTTATGAAAACATACATTTATGTTTCTTAGTGTTCATGGCATACACAAAATTTGGATATGAGTAATTCTTCCGACATTGTGAAGGAGTATTGTGAAGGTATCAAGATAATTACCGTTCGTTGATATACTATTATCTTTTAATTCAATCAGTTTTCTCTGATAAAAAAAACACTCGGCTGACTCAGATTTATCGATTGCATACAATATTTTATTTATACAATAATCAGAAATGGATAATTTCCAATGTCTTCGGAAATGAATTTTACAAGAATTTCCAATGTACCAATGATTTTCTCAAATAAATTAGTAAACGTAAATGAAAGTATTAAATAAACAAGTAGTCGAGAAAAGTTGATGAGAATTCTGGCGGCTGGCTGCCCTGATCGTCAGCTTTCCGTAGTTTCTCCAACTTCCGACCAATACCAAGCGAATTCTCGAGTAGTATCCTAAATAATGGGTCATGAGTAGCGACGAATCCTTGTTCCCTTCTCACCCCTCACACACATATCCACTCCATTAACTGCCATTTCGTCTGTCTGTCTGAAGCGTTCAGGCCGCGCCACAATATCCCGCCAACGGGAACGGCGACTCGGGTTTCCGAAACGGGAACGCATCTTCATTTTCAATTTCATATTCAAATTCTTCTGGAATATCATCTTCCAAAAATTTAGCAATATTGTGCAGCACACAACATGCCATAATCACTGAAGGAACTCTTTCTAATTCTATTCTTATTTTGTACTGGAGCACAGGAAATCTCTGTTTCAGCTGCCCAAAACATCGTTCTAACGCGCTCCTTAGCGAAGAGGTTATTGTATGCCATTTCCTCGGGTGTTGAAGGATTTCTGTACGGTGTAAGCAACAATGGCGTTATGCCGTATCCCATGACTCCAAATAAAACTACGTCATTTTTCTGTTTGTTCATAAATTCATAAAGGTCAGATCGTTTGCGTATTCGACTGTCGTGTACAAATCCGGGCCACTGAGCATCTACACTAGTGAACTCTTCATTCGCATTGCATGTAGCTTGAACATTTATGCTTGCAAAATGCTTACGATTTATGTATTCATCGCCGTGATAAGTAGGTTTCTTTATTGGGACGTGAGTGCAATCTATAACGCCAATTGCACTTGGGAAACGATATCATTCTGCCCACTGTTCCCGAGCATGGTTCATGTGCGTTGGAAACAATGCATTCGTGAGCTTCCTCTAGAATTTTATTCATTACAAATGATATAGTTTTGCAAACGGTTGTTCGGTGTACGCCCTCTTCTCTTGCTACACCTGCTTGGAAGCCAGGGTCACTAACAAAGCGAAGAAATATCTGCATCTTCTGAATAGGCGGTAACGCTCCACCTCTCGTTTCGTGTGACTCGCCTAGGAAATAAGTAGCTACCCAATGCACATTTTCTTGATTAAATCGATATAAGGAAAACAATCACTTTCGGCACATTCCATTCTCTTGGAGTAACGTTTGTGAGATCGAATGTGCATAAAAGCAGTCATTTTCTAAATAAAAACACACACTTCAAGAATGCCAAGACACTGAACTGGCACACTAGAAAAATGATCAGCTTTTGCTCAAAAAAGAAAGCTTTAGCTGCTCTTTATTCACACCTTTTCAAACATTTGCTGGAAAATTTAGCTTCAGCTACTAAAAGATGCTTTTGCTAATAAGTACTAGCTTTTGCTTATTTTTTATTCAATTTAAACAAAGCTTTTGCTTAAAATTACCAGTCAAAGCTTTTGCTTACTTCACACTACCCATTGTCCCAGCAGTGGCGGTGCCCCGCTGCGGGCGACATTTGGAGGTTGGCACCGTATGTCACTATTCAGCGGGGGAGCAACACTGTCCACTTCCGGGTACAATATGCTCTACATCCAAGGGACTAATAACCAAAGTATTTCGAACGCTCGAAAACCGTAATTTCACTCACTCACTCAGTACAAATGTAATTTTAAGAAACCAGTTCATTAGAAAACATTTTATTATCACTGTCTTCTAAAATGACTTCATGTCGGACAAGTTAGATTTCATTCTTTTTTAGCATTGAACGTTCAGCTTATTAGTGAAATCATTTACAGGTCCGGTGGTGTAACGGGTAGCGTATCGGGCCGTTATACAGAAGATAGCGAGTTTAAACCCGATTGAAGCTGTGAATTTTTAGGAGCGTAAATATACGCCTTCATTGGGAGGGGAGTAAAACTGGGTGTCCCATGTTGTAGATTTACTGCATGTAAAAGATCCTCAAGCGAAAAAAAGACTCTGAACAAAATTCAAATCGTCTGTTTCGTCGCCCGTGCAATACCTCCTTTGTCTCCCAGACGGTGAAAGTAGCGTAGCGGAATTTGCTCAGGCAGAAGAGAAGGCCTCTTGGCCTGAGTCTCGCCACGGAATTGATATCTAGAGCCTCGCCACGGAAGTGCTTATCTATCTATCATTGATAGATAATCACTTCCGTGACATCACACCTGGAGCGTTCTCGCACTTTCGATGCTGAAAAAGGGAGGAGGGGAAGTAAGATATTCAGAGAACCATTTCGGGTCGATGCAAGAGGCTGCGGAAGTGTGGCTCCGACACTGGATTCGTTGGGCGGGAGCTTCATCTTCCTTCTTCCTTCCTGCCTTCTCCGCCACCCATTTTCGCTCAGTCAGCTGCGCCTTCCTTACTTCCGGCGAGGAGAGATATATCTGCATCCTATCGAGCTTTCTTAAATCTACGAAGGAGAAACTATTAACCTTACAAGGGAAGTAACAGATCTTTCATGTCGAAACACCCCTCGAAATTTTTATGACACACTCAATGCACTATCAGAATCTCATATCCAAAATATTAGCTACCAGTTTCCACTGCTTCCACTTCGAATATTAATACAACTATACTCACTCTCTTTCTCCAACATGACTTCTGCAGTGTCTGTGACTGGATATCCTAGTATGAACTCTGCGTGGTCTACCACACCACACTCAACTTGTCATACCTGGGGGGTGTTAACCCCGGGGTGGGCACCTGCGGAGCAAGCCCTCTTATCCGCACCCCCGCCGACGCACTAGTTCGTCGACAGGCTGGTATCCGCATCCCTCCGGAACGCAGTTTGCCCTCACGGCAACCTCCCCATTCAATGCCTGGGTCGGGCAGTCCTGTCAGCTCAGAGCTCCTAGCTATCCAGGCTAGTAGCGGACTCGAATCAATGCGCCACTCACATGCGCCGGAAACTTGCTTTACCAGGGGGTGTTAACCCCGAGGAGCAAGCCCTCTTATCCGCACCCCCGCCGACGCACGTGTTCGTCGACAGGCTGGTATCCGCATCCCTCCGGAACGCAGTTTGCCCTCTCGGGAACCTCCCCATTCAATGCCTGGGTCGGGCCGTCCTGTCAGCTCAGAGCTCCTAGCTATCCAGGCTAGTACCGGACTCGAATCAATGCGCCACTCACATGCGCCGGAAACTTGCTTTACCAGGGGGTGTTAACCCCGAGGAGCAAGCCCTCTTATCCGCACCCCCGCCGACGCACGTGTTCGTCGACAGGCTGGTATCCGCATCCCGCCGGAACGCAGTTTGCCCTCTCGGGAACCTCCCCATTCAATGCCTGGGTCGGGCCGTCCTGTCAGCTCAGAGCTCCTAGCTATCCAGGCTAGTACCGGACTCGAATCAACGCGCCACTCACATGCGCCGGAAACTTGCTTTACCAGGGGTGTTAACCCAGAGGAGCAAGCCCTCTTATCCGCACCCCCGCCGACGCACGTGTTCGTCGACAGGCTGGTATCCGCATCCCTCCGGAACGCAGTTTGCCCTCTCGGGAACCTCCCCATTCAATGCCTGGGTCGGGCCGTCCTGTCAGCTCAGAGCTCCTAGCTATCCAGGCTAGTACCGGACTCGAATCAACGCGCCACTCACATGCGCCGGAAACTTGCTTTACCAGGGGTGTTAACCCCGAGGAGCAAGCCCTCTTATCCGCACCCCCGCCGACGCACGTGTTCGTCGACAGGCTGGTATCCGCATCCCTCCGGAACGCAGTTTGCCCTCTCGGGAACCTCCCCATTCAATGCCTGGGTCGGGCCGTCCTGTCAGCTCAGAGCTCCTAGCTATCCAGGCTAGTACCGGACTCGAATCAATGCGCCACTCACATGCGCCGGAAACTTGCTTTACCAGGGGGTGTTAACCCCGAGGAGCAA
Source organism: Teleogryllus occipitalis (assembly GCA_011170035.1). Lineage (NCBI taxonomy): Eukaryota > Metazoa > Arthropoda > Insecta > Orthoptera > Gryllidae > Teleogryllus > Teleogryllus occipitalis. The sequence continues at coordinate 72,549 of BLKR01009287.1, forward strand.
GCCCTCTTATCCGCACCCCCGCCGACGCACGTGTTCGTCGACAGGCTGGTATCCGCATCCCTCCGGAACGCAGTTTGCCCTCTCGGGAACCTCCCCATTCAATGCCTGGGTCGGGCCGTCCTGTCAGCTCAGAGCTCCTAGCTATCCAGGCTAGTACCGGACTCGAATCAATGCGCCACTCACATGCGCCGGAAACAAGTTCCCTTCTCTTTGCCCAGAGTATCGGGCCACTGCCACGACGAAGCCGAGAACCCAACTGGGGGACACCCGACCTATGGTTCGGGCGGCTCGAATCCCGTCTCTTTACTGCCTGCACCTTGAGGCTAACGACGTGAGTATCGCCAGAACCTGGAAACCTGACGGTAGGTATCAGTTTCCCGCCGGACTTTTCTATATGGGTTCCAGAGTATCCCGAAGAATCTCCTCCACCCATTCATAAAGGTGGACTCGCCAGGGACCCAACTGGTGGGTTGCTGGGCAAGCCCGGCAGCCAGGAGCTTAGCATCGCCTACTCACTGCATCCACCTTGAAGCAAACGGCGCGAGTGCCGCCGCGAAACTCAGGGTCCGGGTGGTCGTTTGCAACTCTCCACCAGAAATCATGGCAAACTTCGTCACCGTGATTCCCCCGCGGGGGTGTGTGTGTGCTAAAGTTCGAGTCCCGACGGTTGCAGCATTTGCGACGCTAGCTAAATAGCTAGGACCAATGCAATCTGAAGGAGAATTCTAGCGGCCGGCTGGTCTGATCGATAGTTTTCCGTGGTTTCTCCGATCATCAATATTTTCAAGAATGTACACGAAACGTCGCAACACCCCAATAGAGAAAGCAATCTTTGAAGAGTATAATGCTCCATTAGCAAATCTTGTCATGTTGTCAACATTGAATGAGGACCGTCAGCGTTTTTACCTTTCCCACAGCTTTCATATTTTGTACTAGCCTACGTCCAGGAGAAACTTATGTAACACTTCGCTTAAACTTTCATGGCATTTGAGTATTTGGCGAACACCTAGACACAGGTCTCATAATCGTTTTTTCGCCACTTTGCTTTGTCATTTATAAGAAGTAGAAGAATAGCCATGTCAGATTTTCACAGAGTTATTGCAAGTCATGTTTCTTAATACTGCTCAGATTGCAATTGTACGACTTCGAGGGTTTAGAGTACGATGAACTCTCTCCTACTAAAAGATAAGCAGATGTAAAGTTCTTCGTCCTTTTCATGATTCGAAAAAATGGGTCTACTAAAAGAAGATTATTCATTTTGCAGCACTATAGAAAGTGCTTCTTTTTCCCTGTATAGATGAAATGTTCTTTTGAATACACCGCTGGAGGATTTAGGATTCAGAACACGTAAATACAATACCGAAGGGAAGGGCGGGGCAAAGTCGTTAATTTCATAAACTCCATATAGAGAAAGTGGTGTAATGCTGCAGGAAAATTGTTTTTTTGTCTTAATCGTACAAGTAGCATATTACTTTCTCTTATAAGTAAAATACTGAAAATCACATTTTGGGCGCCCTGGATAATGAAAAAGCGTTTTCCCCCGACAGAATCTTTTTGTTCGTAATTTTATAATAGATTTTATTCACAATTTGTTCTTACTATGTAACGTTAGGTGAATTTTTTTAATACAAAATACGAAGAGAAGGAACCTTACCTTTGGCAAATTCTCTTTCAAATTTACACAGATTTTGTAAATGCAGTTGTAGTCTGGGTTGGGTAGTATGTAAATATTTGTATTTGAGAAACTATTTTTTTATATATTTTGAACATGCAATTTAGAGATATATTTAAATACATAAAATAGGTGTATTTAAAAAAGTAAATAATTAAAATACTTCAAATAGAGATGAAGATAATAAGAATAGTTCCTTTTTGTTTGATTCGGCAAGTGAATGAACCCTCCCTTTTTCAACTGTTGATTTTGAATTCTCTTCGTTTTAATAATGTAATAATTATAAATCTAAATCATTAAAAATACTGGACAATTATCCAACAATAAAAAATACGTTTATTTTATAACACTAGTTCATGTTCATCCGCGCCAGATGAACGACCGTTTTCCTTTGCGGGTTTTATACATTCGCCAAATAGGGGTTCATTGTCTGAAGATTTGTTTGAAAAACCGGTCGCTTTGAAAGGAAATTCCGCTTATTTGAGTTAGACCTATAAGTTATTGTTGTGCTATAATTTATGACTTATTAATAATATATAAATATATAATAATATATCTAATATAATAAATATTTGTATATTATAAATAAATATGTAATAAGAATATAATATATAAATCTAAAAATATATTAACAATATTACATAAATTAGTTATTTATTATAATTGACAATTACAATAAACTGTTGCAATAAAAAAGTAATAATAGAAAATTATTGTATTTACTGTAATTTGAGTATTTGAAGTATGCAAAATACGTATGTATGTAGCTATTCAAAACCTAGTGTATTTTGAGTACATATTTAAATACTTATTTACGAAGTATTTTGCTTAACTCTGGTTGTAGTACATTTGTTTTCAAGTTGCATAATACAGTCTGCCTACCACCTAACTCCGAGTATGGAACGATAACGAAATTATTCTCTGTGGCTACTAAAAATATTCTCTTACTGATGACAATATCATTCTACTGCTCCTATCTCATTCCGCTTGTTGGGAAGCCTCGGTTCTCCCTTTACGCATGTCTCGGTACTACACCACCCCCTATACGTAGGTCATTCAATAATTAAAGAGACGAATTAGTATGGAGAAAAACAGTTGGTAGGACAAGTTTAGTAATTTTAGGACTTTAAGTTGATATCACTGGAATGCGCACTGACCTTCTGGATGATCAGCATGATGCGTTCATAACCTCAATATTAAGTTGAACGATGACGAGTCGTCTTGAAAATTCCTCATTGGTTGAACAGAGTTCTGTGATTAGTTTTTTACTTGCTGAATGTGTAAAAAATGGCTTATATATTCTCTACAATGACTAAAGTGTATATGAACCGCCGTAATTTTTACAAGTGAGTAGAACACTTCAAAAGTGGTCGAGACTTAGTGGCTGACGAACACCGTTCTGACCGCATCAGTAGGAAAAGTCGTGTTGACGGGGTTTGGGGACGCTGTATGTGCGTTTTTTGTAATTAGCCCAATAATCAGCGTAAAAACCCAGAACTACTCAAATGTGCTTTTGAACACGGTGAAGCCAACCATAAGAGAGAACGTCGTGGATCTCAGAGGAGAACTGTGATTCTGCAGCAAAACAACGCATGTCCTCACACTGCTCAACAAAGAAGTGAAACCATCGACAAAATGGGTTGGGAGGTACTGCCTCTTCCCCCTTAAAGCCCCGATTTGGCACCATCTCATTTCCATTTGTTTGGTCCACTAAAGGAGGTATTTCGTGGGAAGTTCTAGGATAACGTACATGTCAAAACATTTTTGGGAAATTGGTTGAAACACCAAGATAAAGAGTTCTTTGCAGACGTCGTAAAAAAGCTGGTAACCCGTTGGGACAAGTTAATAAATGTTGGTATTATATTGAAAAGTAGGAAAAGTCCTGTTTGTAAAAATAAACGTTTATTTCTCCAAACGAATTTTCTCTTTAATTATTGCGAGCCCCTCGTATTTCCCCATCATTTTTCGAGTTTTATGCTAAATAAAACTCAACTAAACTCACATACTATTGGCTCTTAGAAATTCGTTCGCCATCGCTTACAGCTCACGCTCCTCCCGCGGACGTGTGCTGCCAAATTGCGTGCCCAGGAGCATCCCAACTCTCCAGTTGGCAATTAGGCGCGGGGGAACCCTAGCTTCCTTGACGAGGTACCTGTTCCCGCTTCAAAACATTTTCACGTGATTTGCCCTAACGTTTTCATCCACAAAAGACTCGCAGCCAACCTTCACTTCGAATAGGCTTAAGATGGAAAAGTTTTCTTTCGGCGCGTTCTCAGTCTTTCTCACACGCATCGACGTATTCTTTGTTTCACTTTGACATTTGTCCCTTTTTAAAAATACTGTCCTACAGGGGATTGTTATGTCTCCTTCGCTGGGCTCCTCTCCGCGTCTCGCCCGCAGCAGAACCGCCCTCGACCCCCCTCGCGCCCCGACCGAGTCAGACACGGCCAGGGAGGCAGGGCTGTACGCTACTCGAACTCAGTCCTTTGTCGCGGTTTACGCAGTAAGAACGAGATTGGGCAAAGTACTTTAAATTTAATATTTAAATACTTCGTAAATAAGTATTGAAATACATACTCAAAATACAGTAGTTTTGAAATGCTAAAAACACGTTTTAAAATACTTCAAATACTCAAAATACTGTAAATATATAATAATTTTATATTGTTTATTTTTTATTAAAACAATGTATTCTAATTGTCAATTACAGTAAATGACTAATGACAGTCATACATTTCTGAGCAATAACTCAAAATATTCAAATATAAAACACTTTCACTTATACATTCACAAAAACACTTTCAAATATAAAATTATTTTAAAAATATGTCTAACTCAAATAAACGGAATTTTCTTTCAAAACGACTAGTTTTTTAAACAAATCATCAGAAAATAAACCCTCATTGGTGAATGTATAACACAGGCAAAGGAAAACAGTTGTTGAACTGGCGCTGATGAACAAAAACTAGTGTTATAAGGAATGAACGCTTTTTTTACTTCTTACTTCTTTCTTTACTTTATTTTTAATGATTTATATTTATCGTTTAAAAATGAAGAGAATTCAAGTACAACAGCTGAGAGGAGCTTTTATTTCTGTTTCAGTGAGGTCCATTCACTAGCAGAATCAAACCAAAAGAAACTATCCTCGTTATCTTCCTTTTCTGTATTTAAAGTATTTCTTTTTTCTAATACACATATTTTAAGTACACATATCTAAAATACATGTCCAAAAAACTAAAACTACTGTTTTTCAAATACAAAATGTATTTAAAATACGTATTTCAAATACAATAATTTAAATTCTGCCCAACTGTGAGTAAGAATGTCTGGTTTGTTCGTTTTTATCCATAGTTTAATCATCTTTGATGTGTGTAAAATCATAATACGTATCATAGTTTTCCCTCTCATTAACGATTGGAAAAGTTTCCTGTTTCTGTGGGCGGTTAAGTTTTTTCAATCTACTTACTCTGGTTCATTGAACACTTCTTGTATTCCCACGAAGAAGGAAGCAATTGCCTCAACAGGAAACTGCTTTTGGTCGAAGACAATACGCTTGGAGTTTCACTGGAGTGGCTTTTTTATGTTTCGTATTGTCTATTGTTGTCTTCAAGGAATCGCTTCCGTTGTTTGGAGGATGCTTGGAAACCAAGAATTGTGAAGCCTGGACTGCAAGGCGCTGGTGTTTCGATGCATATGATTTGAAATAACACTTGTGCACTTCAAAACTTCTAATTTTAAATACAAAAACACTTCCTTGTGTGTTGTTGAACAATTTATGAGTGATTGAGTTTCGTCAATCGCGCCACCTTCGATCCATGGTGGAAATAACCATGGTGGTCATTTCCACTATACTTCAATCTACACATTATACACAAAGTAATTGGCAATGCCCGCCGCTTAAAGAAAGTAAGACATGAACCGTGCGATTACGATACTACGTTTCTTTCAGTGGCCAATCCTGAACATTCTTGCAAGTATACCGTTGTTTTATATTTGAAGCTTTTCTGAAATCCCAATACTATGAAATTCCGTCCTTAAAATTTATTCTATGAGATAATTACACAACATTAAATTTCTGGATCATTAACACACTCAATTTTCATTAAAAAAAAACTTGAGAGAAGCAATTTACGAACGACTAGAGAAGAACTGTTCACCGCAATAATTTTGCGGTGCCTACCGACAGTCCAGACGCGCATCCTCTCCTCTCCCTGCCCTTGAAACTTGAGGAGCTCTAGGTTATCGCGGCTGGCATGCGGTGGCTTCGTGTGCGCTACCGAATTCTCTAGACAGCATTAAGAAATGTTAGAAACTTCTCACTCTACCGCACTTCATCGCGCTTACGGATGTGGAAGACTGACTGGCTCTCGGTAGCAAAGAAGAGTTATTTTTTTCGCAACGTTTTAAACTTTTCAAAATCTCAATAACTTTTTAGAGGATAACCAAACTTATAAAATATTTATTACACACTTCGAATTACTAGGTATACCGGCGGTGGACGCGGTGTATTGGAGAATTCGCCACTGGTCTCTTTTCTGAAAGAGCCAAAAAATGTTAACTTCAAATTGTAGCCAACTCGTGTCGCCATTAGATCATCACCGAAGTCACGAGGTAAATTCCCAATTGAGTTAAACTACAAAAAGAAAAGAATTTGGGAGGAGGGGAAGGTCCTTATGCCCTCCCGCGGGTGCGTCGCGACGCCACTGTTCATGCACGCAACGGCTCCACGTTAACATCATTGCGTGCACTACGTACGTACTTTATATTTCATAAATAATTATAATAACGTAAAAATAGAATTGTCTGGTGCAAACTAATATCCAATTACTTCTGTAAATGTTCAACATTTGCTCATCCTTTCTGTGCATAATCAGATAATCTGTTTTAAGAGAGATCCACACTACTTCGTTGTTGCACTCCCCACAGAAGGTGGGAAAGTGTTCTGGAAAGCTTGTTTTGGTATCCCTCGTACCAAATCTGTTTACTTCAAGTACTATACCTGAGATCTTTTTGGATCCCAAGCTTTACATTCAATGGAACTTGGGTGTGTACGACAACATAATGGTGGTAAATAATTGATTTTATACAAGAATACATTTTCTAAGTTATTTTCAATAACATAATAAATCAGTTATTCATATTAAATATTTCATGTAAAGAATAACCTTTAACGTAAGTAACTTCCATTGTTGATTCATAATGCTTGAAACACATTTATAAGAGTGTGAAAGTTATTTCGTGATATCCTGCAAATATTGAGGAAAATATTAAGAAATTAATGATTGTGGGGTTCAAAAAGACCCCAGGTGTGGCAGGAGGAGTATTAATGTTTTTAAATATTTCGTTTTATTTGTGATTTAATTATTTTACATTCTTTATTTAAATTAAAAATTTTAAAAAAATTACACACCCAGCAATATCAAATAATAGTTTAAGTGATATTTCGTTTCCCCTTCCAAGTTTCGAGCTTCCCAATATTCCCTGCCCACGACACAAATGCCGCCGTGGAAATGGCAACGCTAGCAGAGAAAGTGGAGGCGAGGTGCAATTTGTGTTTGTGTTATAGGAAGTTGGCCAATGACCCACTCAGCAAATGCCCAGGAACACAATGTGTTCGAACGAAATAATTATTTTCATAAGTTAATAACAGAAATGCAAGGTAGAATTATCTGCCTCCTTAATATTTGGTGGAAAATCGTAACGACGTTTCGCAACTATTTGGATGCCATGTCACGAGACTTGAATGCCAGAAAAGCGTCGAATTCTTAACAACCACCTGCTGCCCTTTCGCATTCCAGCAGTGACACAGAGGCTCATTGTAAAATTCAAACATTGTTGAATACCCAAGGGGGTTTATATTATTTATAACAATAGTTTTAGAAATATGTATATTATTTTGCAAATGGTTGTTGCATGACAGTTGCTAAGGAGATCCTGTTACTGAAGGCGCAAAGAAATGTAATACTATATTAAGATAAAATCTATGTTGGTATGTATGCCTATATGTGCCTCGAATCTACGAAGCACTTGACACACATATGGCCGGACATTGTGCGGTCCAGATAGTGTGCGGTACGTCATTTTCCGGATAAAAACAAACAAACAAAAAACAAATTGTAGCCAACATTATTACACCCATTTCCAAGGCAGCATGAGAAATTGGAAAGAAATGACACACTGTGAAAGTATGTAAATCAAAATATCAATAGCGAGTCAAACGTAACAATTACTCAAAATGCATTTAGATTTTGATTGATTGATGATTATTTTGTGATTCCGGCGCGTCAACGGCTGTGGTTATTATTCCCGTAAGTTTAGTGCATGCTTTCGTCACGGATGGTGGTGGTGTTCTTCCCCGCTGGGAGGTAAGACGCCTTGATGACGGTATGCAGGGTTTTCCCATGAGGTATCTCGCACCACCGCAGCCGGGGCAAGCTCTACGCTCGCGACTGAATGTCTCCTGACATGTGTGGCAATTTAGTGCATGTAAATTCAGGGGTGTGTAAGTAGAGGTGAGGATAGGACATTGAAGGGAAAGGAAAGATCGCGCGCGGCCCGTGGCCCGTTTGTTAGGGTATTGCTCCGGCATTCGCCTGGTGTAGATCGGAGAAACCATGGAAGACTACCGATCAGAGCAGCCGGCCTCTAGAATTCTCCTCTAGCGCTGAACACGACGTAGCTCGTATATACCCAGTGTCGAAAATCCTGCCACTGCTTTGTGGAAACCCGAACCCTAGGGCCTCCCGTTGAGAGCCTCTGCAATGACATCAGTCGATCCCCCGACTGACCTGATTTTGCTTAACAGGTGTATTCCGTCATTCCATTAAAATATTGTAGCACTGCGTATTAATGTATTCGCTCTCACCGCGTCCACCCGAACTCTTTCAGCGGGGTTCCTCGGGGCAGTTGAACGACGCGGACGTTCCGAGTAAGCAATGATTGTTAGCGACTCCGGGCGCGTCAACAACTGAAGTCATTCGTCCCGTAAGTGCAGTCATGTTTATTTATCGGGAGGTGCCGGTGATCTTCCCTCGCTGTATGGCGAGATCCAGTGCCGACCTAACGACGGTTAGCGTTGTTTTTCCCAGCCAGGTATCTCCCACCGCTGGGGTACCGCCCCAGCCAGGAAAAGCTTTAAGCTGCCGACCGGTCTCTCGGCGTGTGTGGTAGTGTAGTGCATGTTATTGTGGATAGGACAAGGAAGAGGAAGGAAAAATCGTGCGCGGTCCGTGGCCCGTTTGGGAAGGTACTGCTCCGGCATTCGCTTGGTGTTGATCGGAGAACCCACGGAAAACTACCGATCAGAGCAACCAGCCACTGGAATTCTTCTCCAGACAGCGACTGAATTCGACCTAGCTAACAAGCGTATCAAAAATCCTGCCACCACCGTCGGGAGTGTAACTCTAGGACCCCCAGGTCAGAGGCTCTGCAGTGAGCAAGAGGGCAGGGCGTGTTGTGTGGAATGCCGCCGGTGGAGGGGTGGCGAACTTGACGGCGGCGATGACCGCCCGCGCAGAGCAGGGTCAAGGCGAACCGCTGTCCTGTGGTTGTGGGCGGATGCGCCGGTGGGCGAGCGCGCGCGCGGGCGGTGGGCGGCGTTGCCAGCACGCGGGCGGGCGAGCGGGCGAGCGGCGGGCGACGGGCGGCGACGCCGCGCGCGGCAGCTCAATGGGCCACGACCCGGCTAGTGATGGCGACTTTTACACAAACATCCATGTTTCGACACATCGCTAAAGGGTTTGCGATGTCTGTGAAAACATCCCTGTTTTAATTATACACCAATAAACATGCTATTTTCCTATCCATTTTTAATTACAGTACGGTAGGTTACCAGCATGCTAGTAGTATGTAAAAATTATTATTGAATACAAAGAATAAAATTAACAATAAAGAACAGTGTTTTAAATTAACAATAAGTGTTTGCTATCGATTTCGTGTTTCACTGTCGATTCAGGCAATGATGCGCCTGGCGATAACATACATTCATAACACGAGTAGCTCTCAAACTTTCTCAGATTGTACAGGCGAAATGAACAGCGTGATGAGAATGACGCAAAACAACAATATTGCTGTGGATTGCTGCTACTATACAACGTGCTTCATCCCCTCATTAAAAAAAAAACATTAAATTTTAAATAAAATTTTATTGAAAAAAAAAAATTAAAGAAATTAAAAATTTTAAAAAATATCCATGTTTATGCAACACAATATCGACGTGAAGAAAACATCTCAAACGAAATATCGATGTTAATGATAGAAAATATCATTTTTTGCCATCCCTTGACCCGACCACTTCCTGAGCGGCCGAATTCTTCGATTTATTTAGTAATGTACTTGACATACATCAGATGTAACGGTGTCATCCAATCGGGAGGTTGCACTTCACTACAGTGACGTCACTACAGTGACGTTCAACCTTCCGACTGGATGACACCGTAACAGCTAATAATAATAATAATAATAATAATAATAATAATAATAATAATAATAATAATAATAATAATAATAATAATAGAATAGAATATTTATTTTCATCAAATTTGTTGTGGGTCCTGATAAGTCAACTGACTTAACATCAGTTGCCCATAATTACATAAATGGTACAGTATTTTATTTTTTTTTACATTTATAGCCTTGACATACCATAATTTTACAGTAACATTGACACAATCAGTGCAAGATTTGATTAAATAACAAAAGAAGAAAAAAAACTTTGATTTTACCTTTTTAACAAATATTTAAGGTTTTGCTCTGTCTGTATTGTTACTATTTCTTTAATAATATAATACATATAATTAATATATAAATTCACACAGGTGTTTGGGGCGTTCACATTTCTGATAAAGATAGTCATTTATTTAGATCACATAATACATAATAATTCCTATACCAAAATTAACAAATAACATAACTATTCAACACTATTAATTACATTGTTTACACATAAATACTGATTTTCTGCAATTATCTCATCAAACATATTTATTGTCCTATTTATGCGTTTTGTAACTACATTTTCAGTTCTTTTTTGAATTTATTAAAGTTTTGACACTGTTCTATATTTAGTGGAAGTTCATTATATAATTTGGGTATTAAATAATTTAATGATCTTTCTCCATACTGTGACATACCAAAATGGGGACATGTTTTATTACAGAATATTTGTCGTAAATGGGCGAAATGGTTAGGGCAAATAAAATGCAATACGGCGCCTTAGTAACGACGTCGTGGTTGTTGTCAGGATAAACAAACATTCATCTGACCGTGGAGGCGACGGCGTGAGTAGGGGGAAATTGTGGATTGGTTGAAGAAGCGTCGACTGATTATTAAAACGGAAGTTTGGGCATTTTGTCGAAAGGCGAGGCATTGTGGGCTTTAAAGGGACGATAAGATTAATTCGGTCGCATGTCGTGACGATGAGCAGTTCGCTCGCGAATAGATTAATTTGTGCACGTTAGGACTTGTAAGAATTTCGGGGGTCTACAGTACGTGTTCAGAGTTGAAATATTTTCGTGTGGTAGAGCAAGAATCGGACTTGAGGGACATATTCGGACTCTGAATATTTTCGTGGCAGAACCAGAAGTGAACTTGTAATACTTTCTAAGACTGTGTAATCATAAAGGCGCTGGATACTTATACGGAGAGAGCGGGCATCAGACATAATATAGTGGAGCTGGAACAAATATTTGAGTGGTGCGAAGCGGTGAATCGGCGGTGAACGACGTCGTTACTAAGGCGCCATATTGCTTATTATTTGCCCTAACCATTTCGCCCATTTACGACAAATAGTATGTAATGAAACATGTCCCCATATTGGTATGTCACAATACTTATTATATGTGTGTGGAATCATGTATTTTCTTGATCTGAACTCGTAATTATGTAGTTCCATTGTTTTGAATTGGTTATTATTATAGTGACTACTTATATGTTAAAATTTGTAGAAACCATAAGGAGTCAAAGTATCAGCATCTTTCCGAAGTTGTTTGATGTCTTTTTTGTTATTATCCATGATCATTTTCAATATTTTGGATTGCAAATTAGTTATACTAGACATGGTTATAGTTAGTTCCCCCCATATATTAACCCCATATCTTAGAATCGACTCTACTAAAGTCTTATACAGAAGAAGCATAATTCTCTTGTTTAAATAATCTTTTGCAGCATAGAGACAGCCAGATATTCTTTTAATTTTGTCAAATACTATGTTAGTATGGTTTTCGAATTTTAGATGTGGATCAAAAGTTACACCTAGATAATTATATTCAGTGGTGAAGTTGAGTCTGGCACAATTACATAGTACAGTTTGGTCTTCAATTAGGCATTTATGCACATGAAATTTAGTCCCTTCAATCTTTGGATTTTGCATTTGTGGTGTTCTGAAATACATTAATTTAGTTTTACTTGGATTCACAAAAAGGTTAATATTGTATGACCATTTTAGCAGGGGGTGGAATCGTTTTGTATGATTTCTTGGCATAACTTTAAGTTTCTGTGAGAATATAACAGTATTGCATCATCCGCATACATATATAGTTTACAATTCTTAATTCTATTGAACAGGCTATTCACATAGATAATAAATAAAACTGGTCCCAATTGACTTCCCTGCGGTACCCCATAATTAACACTCTTTAAGGAACTTTCTGTATTAGCAATTTTAACAATAAACTTCCTGTCGGACAAGTAACTCTCAAAAAGCTTTAAAAAGCGATCTTTGAATCCCACTTCATTCAATTTTTTAATTAATATTTTATGGTCAACAGTATCAAATGCTTTACTATAGTCTATATACAATGCAAGAGTTCCTTGCCCCCTGTTTAGTTGTTTAGTAATATAGTTGCCTACTTTGTTAAATAGCTGTTCAGTCCCTTTTCCTTTTTGAAAGCCATACCGGCCCTCGTCAATAATATCATTTTCTTTGAGATACTTATTTAATTTATTTACAATATATTTTTCCATGATTTTTTCAATAACCGACAAGATTGAGATTGGTCGATAATTCGTTAGTTCCATAGCATCATCATTTTTATAAATAGGTCTAATTATGGCTATCTTCATGCAGTCTGGAAAAATACCTAACCTCATGATGTTGTTGATAAGAGTAGATAACGTCTGACAAAATATTTCTGAATTGTTACATTTATCTCGCGCCCTAATCCTATCATAGCCAGCACTTTTATTAACATTAATTTCTTTAATAATTTTCTTATTTATCTCTGGGTTGGTAAATGGTATATAACAGATTACTTTCAATTGTTGCTCATCCAAGTTATCCTTTTCACTACCATATATTCTATTCCCTTCTATTGTTTCCTCAACTTGCCTTACACTCTGCAAAGTCATTAGCAATATTTTGTATTCTCTTAGTTTTGCCAAATGAGTTTAAAATTTTGTAATCTACATCTTTTGATTTTTTCCTATTTAAGGCATTATTTAACTCCGACCATAGTTGTTTACTATTAGTTGCTTTATTTTCAATTTTTTCTTTATAGAACTTATTTTTTGCGTTACGTATTTCATTGTTTAGTCTATTCCTAAACACTGTATAAGAAAGCCTGTAAACTTCAGTTTTTGGATTGGATTTCCATTTTCTAAACAGTCTGTCTCTTTCTTTCATTTTACTAGTCAAATCATGAGTGATCCATCCTTTGTTATTCCTTATCTTTTGACTCTTGATCTCTTTCACATTTTGCAAATATTGAATATTACAATCATAAATATTTTTAAAACTAACAATTACCTCATTACAAAACACATTAACATCATTGTTTATACACTTTTCTCAATCATGTCTTTTAATAGCTTTTTGTATGTTCTCATTATCATACTTGGTTATAGTTCTCAGTTGGTTACATACAATGTCATTATTTACATAATTGTTTGGATTAAAGTGGGAGACTGTGGGATCAGGCCCGCTCTTCCGGCTAACCACATGTCAGATGTATACAAAGACCAAACATGTAATATTATATACAAATGTAAAAATATATTGTAACGATACCGAATATTGTACCCCGAATAATCAGAAACAAAGTGTTGCGTAATCACGCGCTGGCGCCTTTTGCGTCTTTTCTGAGCCGTCGGGCGGCTAATTCGTTCCGCACAGTGCTCGCCGCGACATCTCGGCGCCAAGCAAACGGAGGGGAACTGTGTTTGTATTCGCCAACGCCGACGCGGGTCTATCCCTGGGGATCTAGCTGGGAAGGGGGGCTGCGCAGTTTGGAAACTCCGGGAGAGACCACCTACGTTTATTTACAAAAAGTGTGCGAGTGAGAGCGCATCAAGGAAAATTCCGCTCGACACACCGGCAAAACGCAAGAGATTATTGGACCAAATTTAGTTTAGGCGTAGGATCTTTTCGCCAATAGAAGCACGTTTTAGTAAAATTTCCGGAAACATCTAGAACATTTGGGAAACTGGGGGGGAGAAAAGGCTTGTGAGCGCTGGCATGCGCCGAGCAGGCGCATCAGAACGGTGGGAGAGATCACAGTAGGCGGATCAGAAGGGTAGGAGAGGTGAGCGCTGACGTGCGCTCAGCTCGCAGAACAGTAGAGCGGGAGAAGGGCAGTGTCCCTTTACTTTAAATTGAGGACGAGTAGTTCCTCCGGTTACTCACTTGTCGAGTATATCTCTCTTTTGATCTCTGCCGATCACGCCCGCGTCGCACGTCACCATTTACGTGACGATTATTATCGCGTTGTCGGACACCTGAGTCTTGAGCTGTCGTCGCTTTCATCGTCACCATCACTGCACCACCGCCGTCGCCGCTGCCGCCGTCGCCGTGGTCACATTGCGCCACCGCAACCGCCGCCGCCGACGCGGGAGTCAAGGGCTTCCCCTGTACCCACGGGACACGCCGCCTGCTGTGAGGTTCGGCGACCTGTGGAGATTGCCCACCCCAGCGGACCTGCCTGCAAACGGTGACTGTGTTTTGATTTGTCGAGCTGCGGCAAAATCTTCAGTACGCCCTTCAGGCGCAACGCTTGTTTATGAAAGAAACTTTTATCCAGGGGGTATAGTCAGCCTCCAGGAAGTGCTGGCCGCGCATTGGCGACTTCCTTACTATATTAAGTTCCCTGTAATGTAGTAGCTTTATAGCGTAAAAATAGAAGAAGTAATTACTCAGACCTTGATTTTTGTATGCTAAAAAATTTAAGTCTTTTATTAAAGTTCATTTGTGTTCTAAATATTTTTTTTAATTTATCACGTTGCTAAATCCGTCTACCATCCATACTTCTTTAATCTACATGCTTCCTGAGCTAGCCGGCCACACGAGCCCAAGTAAGCACAGGTAGGTTTGGGAGACCAGGTTCGGTGCAATATTTAAGTAGAAGCCAAGTATAATTTAAATGCAACTTTTAAAAAGATAAATGGAATATTAAAATAGACTCAGAAATGTTGAAAATTTTGTTTGAAGAATTATAAATTCATAGACAGAAGTTAAAAAAATTTGAAATGAATAACATTGCTCCAAATGTTTGGTCAGCCTGGTATTCACTCCGAGCGACTGTAATCTTTTAATACAGAAACACACCACCTCACGACCCTGGAGGACAACCCACTTGTCGGAGAAAATCCACCAGGCCGGCCTTCGTCCTAATCCAATAGTAAACTAAGCTAAAATGAAGTAACAGGTCTTTGGGATGTTTTCTTCAGCTGCTGGCCATGCTGCACGGGATCGTCTTCTAGCTCTAATCCACCTCTGCTCCTATGGATGAAAATACATTTCCGGCAGTATCAAACAAATCACAAAAAAAATACATTTTCAACAAGTACATTACGGTTATTTCTAAAAATATTAGTCACTTTTTAACATTCCTAAAAAGGAGGTAAAACTGACTTTGGATTTGACAACCGAATATCTACAGTGATGTAAATTGTATAATGATATATTCTATTTTGTTAGAAAGTCATTCAGGTGTTTCTTAAAAGATGTTCATGCGGAGCAGTTTTTAATGTTGAAAGGCAATTTATTCCACTCTCGAGCTTCAGTAATTGCGAATGATTTATTGTAGTAGTTTTTTTACTTTTTGGAATACAGAGTAACTGAGATTTCTGAAATCTAGAGGATTTAAGACGTAAGAAATAATTTGTTAAATATGACGGGGAATCCATTTTTTGCATCTCAGATAAGAGACAAAGCCTGTCATACAAACTCCTATCCTTTAATGTTTCCTTTAGAATTTTGTTCACTTTATAAACTCTGGAGATATGATCGCTATTTTTATTTCCAGCCAACGATCTGTCTAAATAAATGTTTGAATTTATGTCTGCGTGGATCTTGCATTTTATTATAATTTATTTGTCTTTGTTAATCTTCTGAGATGCACTTGCATTTCTTCGTTTTCACTTTCAGTTGGGGCCAGCGGGCAGTTATGTAAAACAATTGAAAAACAATTGAACGTCGCTTGAACGTCGCTTGTAACAATTGAACGTCAGCTTGTAAAACAATTGAACGAACGAGCCACACTGTTCGCTTTCAACTTAATTCGCAATTTTCCTAACATTTCGAGTAAATATTTATTTAATTTGATGTTTGTACTGGGAAGTCAGCAAAAGCTTTACGGCGTCGAGTCATATCTATAAATTTGGAAGAAATTAAGCTCTCAATCTGTACTTTACGACAATGGAATGATACATTTTGAGTTTTCCCCTCTTCCTCCTATTTTTGCCAAAGATTTTCTGTGCGACGATAATGACTTCTCGGAATCTTGTAGGCCTCTTTGAGGAACACTCTTGTCTAGAAAGCATCGGGGGAAGAGTTAACGCCACGCCCTCTCGTTATGGGAGCTGGGAGAAATGAATTGCCGCCTTTGATCTCGTTGCGAATTGAACAGCCACGCATACAACACCTCTGCTCTCATGGAAAGGGAAAGGGGGTTAGGGGGCGGATTTTAATGAAATGTCATTTTTTTCTTTTCACTTTAGAACAATACCATTTAGTATAGAAATTAATTTTATGTTATGACAAAGGAATATGACCTATTTTTTGCACTTTTTATCGATTTCGCCTAATAAGTCCGTTTTTAACTTTTTCCGACATTTTTAATGCATTTTTCGCTGATTTCATTGATTTTAATGTCATTTTAATGGTACTTGCTTCAAATAATATTTAGGGGATGCAACAAACCTGGTAGCCTGTTCGATTTCCTCGCTCAGAAGTTGTAATGTCAGCCATTGTGAGTATGTAATTTAAGGATCCTGTGAGGCCTGTCAGCATCATAGGCGATTCAGTCGATTTCGCAATAACTAAAGACAGATTATCTGGTAAAGAACACTCCAAACCAAAAGTTTGAAAGCTGAGTTCATGTGAATAGAACAAGCCTCAATTACATCAGTAACATATCCAACAGCTTCAGTTGTTCATGTGAACTGGTTTTCATCACAATTTTTACGTCTTTTTTTTTCCTTCTTAAAAACATTTAAAAAACATCTTTAAAACATTTTAAGAGCATTTTATGGATAATTTTTGGCGATGATCTAGGTCATCAAAATCCGTCCCCTAGTAATCACCAATGTGGCAGGAGAGAAGGGAATGAGGAATATTCCGCCTACGTTTAATACTCATTCTCAGGCGTGTCAGTCTGAGTCTCGAATTTATCCTTTTGCCCGTTTTGCATTTCATTTCCTTCCTTTCGGTTCCTAAGTTAAGTGTCTGAGCATCAAACATGACCACAGAAACTTAGGTCATTTTGGAAATGTAAGAAATAATAGAACTAATTATGGGCTTCTACTAATTACTGTATCATTGAATTACGGCCTAAGGGTCTTGTTTGATAATTCTCTAATCTTGTGTTGTTTTAAGATGTCTTGCGGAGTACGATACATACAATGTTGTAAATAACTTTTATAGGACCAATAATAGTAGCAATGCTGAATATTTAGTAGATTCCCATTCAGCGCCGAGCAGCCTTGGCGACAACATAGCTCGCTCCGGTCTAGTCAGTGTAATTACTTAATGAACATTTTTGCGTGTAACAGTGAAATAGTGAAGTACAATCAGCGACATACGAACACTCGTTTATCAGCTATAATCAAGAGTGAGCCCCCTTCAGCGAGCTGTGAAGTATGTCACAGCATTGCAGGAGCCCTGCAACTCTGTACGACAGCGAGAGTGCCACGAACAGTACCAATAGCAGCCCAGATATTCAACATCATCTCGTATTCAGTGCCCACACGAGCTTCCAAAACCCACAGCTGAGACAAGTTGGTGGATCACACCAAAATGAAAATACCCCGGGATTTGAAGATACAGTCGAATCCATTTATAGTGAACTCGGATATATTAAACCCTCGGTTATAGCAAACTGAAGTCGCTGGTCCCGTTTCACGTACATTAGAGATAAGCAGCATAAGAAGTTTCGGTTATAGCGAACCTGAATCTCGGCCATAATGAACATAGAAAGTACAACATCCTTGAAAATAATTCCCTCCTGTAAAGGAATATTTCGGCTCAGTTCCCCAAATTTCGGAGAGTGGGAAGGTTTTCCAACAAAGAAAGAGGCATTGAAGGGTGTCAAGACTGTTTTACGATACTTAGAGACTGAGTACAATGCAGAATCAAGTAATTGTGTCAATAATTGTAGAGTAATTCTATTTAATTTTAACCTCATCGGCTATAGTGAACGTCTGATATAGTGAAATAAAAGTGTTTGTCCCCAGAAGTTCACTATAACGGGAGTCGACTGTACGCTCATAACATGGCAGATCACGTCAGTGGAGAGAGGCAGGAAGGGCTAGTGATTGTCGCCAGCCTAGCAGATTCAGAATGTGTTAGAGGAAGATCGAAAAAATCTCCAGGTGGAGCTGAAAAAACTCAGAAAACAGAAATGTACAGTGGCCCCAACGGAAAGTGGGTTTTATGGGCGGTGACCAGAGATCAGACGAACCACCTGAGTACCCTTACATAACTGCAAAAGCCCGTTTTGCTAGGAACTGCTCACATTCCGCGTAGGTATATCTGTGGGTTTCTTTCTTCCTTGCGTAAGACTCAGAGGAGTATCATCAAACTGGCGAGGACCCAGAGGAGTATCACCCATTCCGAAGGACTGTTAACTGCGTTACGATAACTTTTCCGGTCTTATCTCTCTCCTACCAATTGGCAAAATGTAACTTTAAGTCAAAATTGAAAATTGTATGCTATAAATATTGTACTTCATAAGAATGAAAGATTTAAAATATAATATTCTGGTTTGTAGTATAAATAGATTTAAAATAAAATAATTGACTGAGTTACATACGCATATCAAGTAAAGTATTGAATATGTGTATAAATGTATTACATATCAAGTAAAGTATTGAATCAACTAATATAATTACAGTCTCTGATTTCCCTTCTACGAACATTCCATCATGATTGGGTGAAATTTCAATACAAATGTTGCAACCGCATGTAATATTTAGAAATATGGACATATGTTGCCAGTATTACTAGAATTCACACTAATTTTATCAATTCAACGAGATTCGCTTTAAAATATTTTGAAACTCTGACTAAATTACGCATTAATTTCAGTCAGTGCATGCGAACCTTTGCATTTAATTTTCAGACTCTCGATTTCACTTCCGTGAAAAACCTGCGGCCATTGTGCGCGTTCGGGGTATCTTTTGCGTGGAACAGGCGCGCAATTGAAGCGCGTGGGAGGGCGTTCCAGGAACAAGCGCCGCATTTCGCCCTGATTCGACGCCATCGCTCCCGATCCAATACTCGCGGATATTTCTCCCCGCGACGCACTGCGTCATTACAGCTGCAGCAGCGCAGCCCTGAACGACATCGATCTCCGAACGGTCACCGCACGCCATTGCGCGAACTTCTGCGCACTCGCATGTTTGGTGAGTTAGTTAATGCTTTTTTACGTGGGATTTGGGCCATCACGCTCGATATTCCGTCTGACCCCACATATTTCGCTACGAGGTTATTATCAAGGGGCGATGAACCAGGCGATTTGAAGCTCAGTCTTCTTTTAGGCTTGAGGATATTTTGCATGCAGTAAATCGACTACATGGGACAACCAGCTTTACTTCCCTTCCGAAGGCAGCCGTACGAAGGATTTTCTTGCCCTTGAAAAATTACACGGCTTCGATCGGGTTTGAACCCGAAAAATTGGGGACAACAGCCCGGTATACAAACCGTTATACCACCGAATCCGGTGATTCACTATTACCGATGATGTCAGAATTAAATAGAATTTATCCATAAAGACTGATTTTATTAATCTAATAGTACAGAAAAATACATGAACAGCACGATCCGAAAATATCAATCTCTATTTGTCCTTAAAAATATATTATTTTCAATTCTTTGCTTCGTACTTTTCTTTAATAATTTCTCTATATACTTCTCCAGAGTTCGTGCTCTCCATACTTGGTTCTGCATTTTCCCCTATCTCTAGGTATCGCAATGCAGACTTCTTTCCATGCCTCTTGCACTATTGGAGCACCATCCCACTCTCCGAATTCCCTTTTAATCGCCTAATAACATACGAGATCCAATTGATTTCCAGGACTTCCTTCCTACGTTCACAATAGCCGAGGATCAGGTTCTCTATTATCGAAGCTTCTTATGCTTATTTGTAATATACGTGAAACGGGACCATTGACTTAAGTTCACTATAACCGAGGGTTCACTATAGTGAACAAGTTCACTCTAATCGGAGATGACTTTATGAGAAGTTCTTGTGAATTCTTGACAGAAATTCTGATGTGTCAAAACAAACGGAAGTTTCTAGATGTGCCATTTCGAAAAACGGTTGTCTCTCCCAATACAGTAGCCCAATTGGTGGAGAATTTTATTTTACTTTTATTTGATTTATTTTACGTCAAAAACAGTTAAAAACTGTGTATGACGTGTAACGGGGAGAGCTGAATTTTGTGCACGTTTTCATAATTCTGTGATCTCTACTCTAAGTGATCCCTACTCTAAGTCTTTTTGGCTGTAAGGAGCACACTAAACTGAACCATTGAGTACCACAATCTGGTTTTACCCTTTTCGCATGTGTGCATTTGTTCGCATTCGTGTGCAATCTTTCGCAATTCGCATTGTCAGCGTTGCCGATATCGTCCAACTGTACGCATTCAAAATATTCTGACAAATCTGCTGTGTTTGCCAGTGTTCTGTTTGAATTTGATATGTAAGCATAATGTAGAATGTTAAAAGCACAGTACTCATAAACTAATTTTCATCAAGATTCTCCCTTTTTATTGTTATCTACGAGAATATTACATGCAAGGAGCTGGATCCGTGCTAACATTCCGCACTTTTAAAATCATTGTTTTCAAAATAATAATAACTTCACATAGGAACCCAATACCGAACGTTTCCATCAATCCAGTTGTGATAAGGATAATATCGTATTGTCACAAAACCTCAAGGTCTGTTTTTATTGAGAAGGCAATTACACGCATTTTTAAATTGATATAACTTTTGTACTTAAAATATATTTTCATTTCCTTCTAGTCGTCATTTAAGAAAAGTTTTCGATATTTTTTATTTTTACGAATCACAATAAATAACTATCTATTTTACATTCAGTGATAAGTTTGTATTATTTATTTGTAATTTACATTTGTGTATTATATTTATTATTTTGTATTATTTGTTTTACTTTTACTGTAAATTGTTTTGCATTTTTATTACCTAATTTACATTTAGTGTTAGTTTGAATATTGTACTAATATTCAAAATTAAATGTTAGGCCGCCTTTATGTTTATTTAGAATGAAGTATTATTAATTATTTTAAAGCAATGTAGATTTCAGTTCAAAACGGCATGCAAGTAAACAGATTACTCCTTCTCACCACTTATCACCAATGTGGAAATTAAGCATTTTCCGTGTACATTTTTTAAACCGACCTTGAGTTGAATCTCAAAGTTGAAATTTATACTGTAGTTTAGAATAATAGCAATCTTTTACGTGTGCAAATTTCAAAGTTTCAAGTTTCCCCTAACAGTTTGTTACAATTTAAATTTGGAAAAAATCCAAAATTCCAATATTTTGGAGGGTGAAATTTTTAAGCCGTGCGCTACCGTAGATACTTTACATAAAGCAAGTACCCTTGTATGTGTGAAAGCACTGAAAAATAAGGCAGCAACTATTTATTCTTTGAGAATGTACACTCTGAAACTCGAAATTTTGCTCATTTGCGTTGGGTAGTTTTCGTTTAAAATATTACCCTAACAATAACATATTAGGTAGTTAAACAACCCTTTGATTTGAAGGAAGAAAATACCAAATACATTGCATTGTAGTGTAAGAAAAAACTAGAGCAATTCGGCACTGAGTAACTTAGGAAACCGCAAGTGTCTACAAACTCGAAAAATTGCTCACAGCTTAACCATTATATCGAACCAATTTAAAAACATTAAAACCGATTTTCAACAAAACTAGTGGAGCTACAACAGCACATTCTTTCTTGTGATATTATTAATGGTTATGTAGTATTATAATGTGGCAATTTCTGTCTTATACTTCATCTACTATTTCAAAAATTCTTTAACGAAGTGTGAAAAATACATATATTTTTTACTTTCGCGCTACCGCTACCGCGATGGAGAGAAAGTTATGTAATGCAGTGCGAAAAACGGCGAATTTTCGGTAGAACATCTCTTATTACAGGGCCCTGGTAACGAAAAAGTGGATAAATCCAGTTACTAAATTTAGGAGGAGAAAATCCTCTAGCACGTGGTGTAGCCAGAATACGTTTTGTGGGTTCTTGATACCGAAAAATTCATTGATGGGAAAACGAGAGAGAGAGAGAGAGAGAGAGAGAGAGAGAGAGAGAGAGAGAGAGAGAGAGAGAGAGAGAGAGAGAGAGAGCTTGATTTGCAATGTTTAGGTCCAGGAACGCGCCCCAAGTTAATTTAATAAAAATAGATGTATTTATATCATTTAATAATTATCACTTACATAGCGGAACGCCGTTCCGTCGCGTTCCGCCAGAAATCATGTCCTGTATATTGTAATAGTTCCCGGTTATCCTGGCCTCAAGTTGGGCAGTCAAAATGTAATAACTCCCCTCTCTCTCTCTCTTTTCTGCTACTATTGCCTGGCTAATCTCCTCTTATATTATAGTATCACAGACTGTTGGGTGCCATATTTTCTACTCGTACTTAATTGAA
Organism: Teleogryllus occipitalis; assembly: GCA_011170035.1. Classification (NCBI taxonomy): domain Eukaryota; kingdom Metazoa; phylum Arthropoda; class Insecta; order Orthoptera; family Gryllidae; genus Teleogryllus; species Teleogryllus occipitalis. Next base: position 95,342 of record BLKR01009287.1, read on the forward strand.
CCTATCGTTTGCCCCTTTTAGCTAGCTAATTTTTATAAAATTTCTCATAACCTGCAGCCGTGGATAATTCCTATACAGGAATCCAAGCGAGGTGACTGGATTGTGCGTGCTAGGGTATTATAGTAAATGACGACGCATGCTCTCAATTGGTAAAAATGAACAATATTTTTTGTTCATTCGTTTATTACTGCTTTCGGGCTTTTTCCTCCTTTCATCTTATACGATAACAACTCACCATCTTTCCCGCCACACTGGTACACAGTAATCCTATGACATAAACATACAAAGAAACAAAACACAACAAAGAAACTCATTCACGCATAATAATAACAAAACAATATGAAACCTCACTCACACATCGAATGCGCATTCCCAGATTTTTTTACCATTTCTTAATTTCATTTTATTCAACAAAACTTGGTCTTCAACAAACTCTTTTCAGCTACGGAATGCGTCTTCAGATGAAGTGTCTGCAAAAAAAATCACACACACACACACACACACACACACACACACACGTGTCACTTCCCTGTTTTGCGGCTCAGCTCTCGTGGCAATGATGTCCGGTGGCCGCCGTCCGGTACCTTCCGACGCGCGGTCGCCGTCCACTCCTGCTCGCTGTCGCCTTCGGAAACCAATTATCGCGAACCGCTATTGTCCGCATAAATTATATTACTCAGTTGCTAGTCCGTCACCGTTTGATAAAATTGCATGTACTCGTTGCGTACTGTTCGGCAAAACAACAAAAAAAAACAACAACAAAAAAAAACAACTATTTTTCGCGTTTCATCAAACACGTCATTTCTCGAAATTACTATTGTTTACATCAATTTACATTCAAAAAATGAACGTCCAATTGTTCCGATCTCAGCATCTATTCTTTTGTATCTTATAACGAGATGTCCGAAGCGTTGAATTTCTTTACAATAAATAATAAAATCTAATTGTCCGTAATCACAAAATTTTTTTACTCAAGAAAAAAAATTACTCCCGAATTTTTTTCTTTTTGCTAACACTTCAAAATTCCAATAAACATCACAACTTTACTCCCTATTTGAAATACCACACTTTCGAAAGAAATTTAACTACGCGCCAATTTCGCGCACACGAACCATTCTCTCCGGTACCCACGACACATCTGTCCTCACATCGAATTTTTTTTTCAGCAACTTGCATTGTTACAAAAGGCTTCTGGAACAAAATAGTTGCCACTCGCTTGCTTTTAATCTGTAGCTAATTCCAATGACTTTCTTCTCTTCGTAACATGGCGTCATTTGTTTATACCTCTAGTTCATTGCAAACTTCCAAATATTATGTTATAATTTTGCTTCCGAACATGCGACAAGGTTGACACTAATTTTGTCGTCTTCCCCGTGTTTTAATCTATTGTTTCCCAATGTTTCAGCCAAATCGGTTTGTGCATTTTGCTACAATTCTTAAAAAAGCATGTTTACAATCTCTCTTTACTAGCTCAACAATGGCCATATTCTGCTCGTTACGTTAAAAATTCCTATTCTATTTCAATTTATATCTTCCGAATGCGTTGACCGAATTTGATGCCGTTTGTTTTATTTAATTTCATAATTTCTGTTCTACCGGACGATTATGTTCAATTTTCACAAATTTCACGCGCTATAATTCTTTATTTTAATTTTGACTTGTAAAATGTTTTCTGTCGGCACCGTTGTAATCGATACACAAGTTTATTCCTTGTCACATTTTGTAAAGTTGCATCTGGGGGTTTTGTCTCGAAGTGATATATCATTACTAGAGCCCGGAAGTTTGGCAAAATGCTTTTTTGTTATTATTACAATTTTAACACTTTTAACAATATGAGTCACTTATATGTGCTTATGGAATCATTTTAGAAGATTTTCATTTTGCCTTTTTTTGCCTATTTTAGCTTTTGATGCCTATTTTAGGTATTTTTGCCTTTTTTTGCCTTTTTCGTCATTTTTTGCTTTTTTTTTCTCTTTTCAGCCTGGCACCGATTTCTATAGTATTGGAAGCCATGTGTTATATCGTTTTCTATCGGTCTGCAAGCCAGAACAATACGTGGTCATCATCGTGTTTTGTCTTTCTCTGCAAGCGGAGGCATGGTATCAAAAAGGAAGTGTTGAACTCGGGCTCTAGGGTCAGGATGTGTTAAAAGCCGCTGTGAGAAAGCGAGACGATACCCGCTAGGAACCTTCGATTTCTTTCACTGACACCCATAGGCTTCCTTTTGCCACGAGGGATTCCATCCCACACTACTAAAGCAGAGCGCTTTGGAGGTCCTATATGACATGCGATACGGCCCGGCTCAATGGCGATTACACGAGTTCGAAGAACGAAAGTAATATCAGTGTTTTCACTGGTGCCACTTGAAGATTCAAAAGAGAATATTTCAGTTCGCTCTGTTACTTCGTAGGAATAACATTGTTTTAAAAAATATCGTATTAATAATGCCGAAATTAAGCGTGCCGTTAAGTAGTAAGATGCATCGCTATGTGCGTGAATTTGGCGAAGATGTATTTTCCACCGATGGTGCTATTCTGTTTTGCAAATTGTGCGAGAAAGCTGTCAACCATGAAAAGAAGTAATTCATTTCTTAGCATATGGCAACAACAAAACATAAATCTGCAATCGCGAAGAAGAGTGGAAAAAAGGAACAACAGTTAATTTCGGCGGTGGACGCAACATCCAGTAGACACTCCCAATTTTTTCTCGATCTGTGCAAGGCATTCATGGACGCTGGTATTCCTTTTTGGAAATTGGAAAACCAGACGTTTAGAGACTTTTTAGAAAAATATACGAAAGAAATGGTACCATCAGAATCTACGTTAAGGAAAACCTATCTGACCATCTGCTATGAAGAAACTTTAAATAGAATTCGTGAAGCAATTGGTGAAAAAAACATTTGGATTTCCATTGATGAAACTACGGACGCTACAGGACGCTATCTAGGTATTGTCATCATTGGAACTATGGAACCGACTTACTGTGAGTTCTCAACTTTTCTTCTTACATCTGAAGAATTGGAGAAAGCGAATGGTACAACAATTGCTCAATTATTTACAAATTCCTTACTACTTCTGTGGCCTGAAGGCATACGCCATGATAATGTTCTACTTTTCATCACTGACGCTGCCCCGTACATGAAGAAGGCAGCCAGAGCACTAAAAGTACTCTTCCCGAATATGCTTCATGTGACGCGTTTAATCCACGGACTTCACAGGATTGCTGAAGAGATAAGATCTTTGCATCCTACGGTAGACAAGTTGATTTCGAATACTAAAAAAGTGTTCTTGAAATCACCTTCACGTACCCGGATTTTCAGACAAGAAGCGCCAGGATTAGCTCTTCCTCCACAGCCGATATTGACTAGATGGGGAACCTGGATATCCGCTGCTGCGTATTACGCAAATCATCTAGACAAAATCGGCGACGTATTTAAGGTTCTACCAGAAAATGAAGCTGCATCAGTACGTGAAGTGAAGAAGCTTTTGAGTAATGCAGAACTAAACAGTGAACTTGCGTTTATCCTCGCACATTTTGGAAAGTTGCCTCAGATAATTGCAAATGTGGAAAAAAGGGGCGAAAATCTTGTGTCAGCCATGAAAGTCTTTCAAGAAACATTAGAGAGTTTAATGCAGGTGCCTGGAGAAAAAGGTTTAGCTGTAGCACAAAAAGTGTCGTTAGCGCGAATGAGGATTTGGAAAAACTGAAAACAATTTGTAGTGTTCTGAGCGGTGTACTTGGAGTTGATATTGATATGACTCCAAATTCAATAGCCTGCTTTATTAATGCTCCCATTTCTTCGGTTGAAGTTGAAAGGTCATTTTCGGCTGTGAAGAATATTCTTTCGGACAGACGGTTAAGTTTAAATGTAGAAAATCTGAAGAAATATTTAGTAGTTATGTGCAACCAAGAAAACAAAGATCAAGTTTCCATGTAAATGTTTATGTATGATTCAGTGTTAATATAAAAACGTATTCATTTGAATCATTACAAAATTCTTTTCACTTCATTTCCTTTTCTATTATCATTTGTTAGATTTTACATGATTTTCTGTACCCTGCCATAGCTAGAATAAATGCCTTTTTTAGTGCCTATTTTCGTAAAAATAAATGCCTTTTTGCCTGCCTATTTCAGCCGAAATAAATGCCTGAACTTCCGGGCTCTAATCATTACAATATGTAAGAAAGAATAACAGTTTTTAATTACATTGAAAAAGGCTACAACTTAAATAGTTTATTTTTTATTGTATTGTACAATATAAAATTGAAAAGCATATATATATATATATATATATATATATATATATATATATATATATATATATAATTATGACCTAACGGTCATTTAGCCGTCAATCAGAAAAACCGAGATCGCCAATTCAAATCGAGCGCGCAGAAGAGAGCGCAATCGATAGTTCAGGGGAACGGTTCCTCGAACGAGTCACGAACGGTAAGAGGAGACGCGGGTCGGAAGCAGAGTGTGACGAGAGCTGGCACATGGCGTGCACGGGCTGTGCGGCGTGCGTAAGACAAGGGAGTGCAATCGTAAAGCATCGAGAAGTAAATGTGTGTGGAATTATTGATGAGTGACTAGACGATTACTAAGAGCAGTGGACAAAAGTATTAAATTAAAGGCATTGTGATCCGAATGTCTATAAACGATAAATACTCCAGTGAAGTGAAAGCATGTGGTGGACGGATACACGTGGACCATCAGCCATCTATGTGTGGTGAAATGAACAGTTCTGAGACAATGCTCCACCATAAGAATACTGCATTCATGCACCGATCTCAGAAATGTATGATTAAGTAGCGGAGTACTGGATTCGGCACGGCAGCCACGCGGACAACACGCCGGCGGCAGAGCGAGGGTCTCATCAACTTTGCGGCGTCAAGGACACGAGCAGAAGCGGCTGTATTTCTGCGTCAGGAACACGGGAATCGTCAGATACGTAGCGGAATTTGCAATATTCGTGGAAGTCGGGTGGAACTACTACAGTCGTACGGATCAGAGGATACAATGAGGGAGAGAGTATAATGATGAACCTTCACAAAGATACAAAGCAGGAAGAATAGATTATAACTGTGTAATGTTAGCTAATAAAAACAACACTGAATGTAGAATTAATGGGTAATAGAATATTGATATGTCATTATGTATTTGAGTGTGGGAGCTCCCAGATGGTTCAATAAGTTCCAATAACATTGATGAGAAAAGATGTTAATTTATGCTAATACAGTGCAATTCAGTAATGAAGATTCATGTATTTGTTACAATAGTATTTTCATTTCTTTGTTTTTCTATGAATAAATGAATGATTATAAAGGGGTAAATTGGCGGTTAATGAATTGCATGAGAAAAGAAGCAAAATCCAATGCCAGCATCTTCCTGATTAAGGCGCACCCCCCTAGAATGATCCCTTGTCCTTTAATCATTTCTGACAACAGCATATCTTGCTTTCAAAATTTTAATATGTTGTCGGTACTTGCTCGACCAATTTGTATCCCTAATTTAGGGAAATGAGGTAAGTACAGTCACAATATATATGCTGATATATATATATATATATATATATATATATATATATATATGTGTGTGTGTGTGTGTGTGTATTTAATGTTGATGTTCGCCTCATGTCGCTCTTACCCCCAAGCATGGGAATTTCACTGAGCCACATGGGGGACATCGGTAGCTGGCCGGCGAAGTCGGACTACTGACCTAATAACGCAAAGTATACTGTGACATACCGATATGTCACATGAAAATAAACAAACATTTATTTGTAGACTATTTGGTGGAAAATGCATTAGGAAATATCACGAGAGGGCTTAGCAACGACCGTGAATAAACAATGTAGTTTTTGTTTTTTTTTAAATGCATTAAGAGGTGGCTGCATGCCGAAAGTAGAAAATTTGGGATTGGGCGAAGAAGTTTACACGATCGAAAGGTCAGCTACACCAAAATATAACGAACGTATGGATTGGCTGGGTGAGAGAAGGACGATAAAATGTTATGAAAAAAGAGGAAGGTAGTTTAATACGAAGTCTTCGAGGGGTGAATCATGCAGGAAGATTTCATTCTGACCGGCATCGCGTGTCTGAACTGATCGTAGGTTCGTGAGAGGGAGCTAGTGTAGTGCAGATAATCAGAGTCGGGTTATCAGATCGTGAAATTTTAAGGACAGTAAATGATATTGCAGATATTGCATGTGGAAGTAATATTGATGCATAAATTGGGACTTTGTCGGGAGTGGTAATCGAGTTATAGATTTCGGGACTATGTCATAGGACGTAATCGGGACTGATAATTTTGATAGTTTGAGACCAGTTTGGATAGGGGCAGAAGAGGATTTCTTGGGACTTTGGACTACGGCAAGCTCGCAAGATATTTCGACTGAGAAGTCTACGAGGGACATCAACGAAGAATAGATAAGTTAACCGCGGTATAAAACTGTAAATTCAAAGATATCTTGATCCAAGGCACAACATAAAATCATTTTGTTAAATTCACTAAATTGTTTGCTAAATAGGTAACAATAAACTTTGTTAAATTTTGTTCTTCAGAAAAGAAAGTGATCTTTCATTTAGTCAATCCAAACAGTAATGAACTGGGAATAGAATCATTCTATTTCAGATTCCCAGCAGCGCTGTATAGTCTGCGGATTCTATAATCCATTATAAAGGTAATAAGGATTATCATATATCGTGACCCATTGACCCAGCAAGCCGGACGCTAAGATCTTTGCCAGAAATTAGAGAGAATGTAGAGAAAATTTTGTATATCTCAATACATATATACGTATTTGCTAAGTTCACTCTAGTGGACGTTTAGATTCAGAACCGAAATTTGTTCTGCTTTTTTCTAATGTAAGTGAACCGGGACCAGTGACTTGAGTGCACTGTAACGGAGTGGTGCGTGAGGGCGGGAGCCGATGGCACTCGGTGGATGCGAGGGCGCGCGGGTCGAGAGGACGAGGCGCTGCGCTTAACGAGCGGCGAAGCGTGGAGGCAGCGTGCGAGGGCCAAAGCCGCTTAACGCAATCCCTTCCGCTTCCCCCGCGAGCCCTTTTGGGCGACATTACTCTGCCTCTGGCCGGGAGCCTAGAGCTCGTGCCCTCTGCAGGGAGATACCTGCTTGTTGTTTTTCTGACAATATAAGTAAGGATTCATTATGAAGACCATACATTTTTTATTCAATTAAAATCAAAACAGCAAGAAGATACGGTTCGGTCCTGTTGACCAGCGAAATGCAACGCAGTAGGGATATCTTTTTGTTGCCACGTATTCGTAACCAGGGACCGGGAGATATGTCTCAGGGCATCAACTGATATCATTGCAATGCCTCTAACCGGGAGGTTCCCATGGTGGCAGGATTTTCGACACGTGTCTGTTAGCTAGGTCGAATTCAGTCGCTGTCTGGAGGAGAATTCCAGAGGCCGCTGCTCTGATCGGTAGTTTTCCGTGGTTCCAAGCGAATGCCGGAGTAGAATCCAAACAAACGGGCCACGGACCGTGTGCGATATTTCCTTGCTCTACCTCGTCCTATTCTCACCCCTTACATACACTAACACTAACATGCAGTACTCTACCACACATGCCGCGACACCGGTCGGAAGCTTAGAGCTTGTCCGGGCTGGGGCGGTGACCCGCTGGTTGGAGACACCTGGTTGGGAAAACTCCACTAGTCGACGATAGGTCGACGCCGGATCTCGCCATCTAGCGGGGGAAGATCATCGCCATCTCCCGAGAAATATCACGCACTAACGTAGTAGAAAAACACGCACATACGTACGGAACGAATGACCACTCTAGTTGACGCGCCCGGAATCACAGACACTCAATCGTAACCAGGTAAGCCGTGTTAATTTCTATTCATCTCTTATCAATGTTTATATTCGGTGAGCTGGTCTATCTGTACTAAATGCCTCTTCCCAGGGGACGAGGTTACGTAAACAGAAATGTTCATGAGACTCCCGGAAACAGTACTCATAATACATTCAGTTGGATCGTTACTGCCTGTGGGACCAGCTGTACTCTCCAGCGCGTGTAAATTATGTACATGTGTACATTGTGTTCCAATTTCCAATGAATATGTCAAAAAAACGGATGAAATTTGGAAGAATGAAGTTCCTATTTACGAAAGGTAGGAATTGTGCAACCAATAATGTTATCTGTAATCAGAGTTGCGCAAAATACTTTAAATTTAGCAAATTACGCAAATTACTTCGCTAAAATACTTTATAAATATGTACTTAAATGCATACACAAAATGCATTAGGACTTGATATGCTAAATACATACGTATTTCAAGTACTTCAAGTACTCAAAATACTGTAAATGTATAAAAATTGTGTATTCTATATTTCTTGCAACAATAATATTGTATATTTTTATTGTCAATTACAGTAAATTAGTAATTGACAGTCATACAAATATCTGATTCTATTGAAATGTATTGTAACAATATGTATAAATATTTTCAAATATAAAATGATATAAAAAATATGTCTAACACAAAGAAAACAAATCATCAGACAAAACCCCTCCTTGGTCGAATTTGCAAGATTAAAAGTTTCATTGCATAAAATGTAATTCTTAAATGATCGACTTATTACATATTACTAATTTATATGTTTCCTTCAAGAAAAAAAGTTTTTATTACTTGGCGTGACATCGCATTCTGGTGCACTGTGAAACCCGAGTGACGCTTAATATGTATCAATTCTGCATTTTGTTGTACTATGAGCTGAGCGTCTATACGTTTCACGGCGCTTATTGTCTAATTACCATTTCTCAGACACTGTAGGTGGCATTAGGGAGATGTGGTGTTGCCTCTAGGTCCGCGGCCCTGGGTTGCGGCCGCTCAGCCAAACGCTGTTCGGGGTGCATTTTCTCAATCGGATGGTATATCCGTTGTGTCAGTCTTCGCTGAACTTCCCAACACGAGACTGCATGTCCGAGTCGCTTCTGACCTTACGTCCAGGCGCAAAGCTTAGTGGCAAGCTGCACTGCGTTTCAAATTCATCGAATTTCTCGGAACAGATGTTGCTCTGCGAGAGAGGAAGAACGCAGTTTTGACGGGGCGGCTTTTAGCTGCATGGACACGTGTGCCCAAGTGAGGCTCGGCAAAGCGGCAAGTGTAAATGTCGAATGAATTTTTTCCTCTCTGAAACGTGTATTAGATGTTAGATGTGGTAATTTCTCAGAAACTAATTTGGAAAAGCACGAAATTGTAAATTATAATTAAAACACTGAAATCATATTCCATTAATAATAATAATAATAATAATAATAATAATAATAATAATAATAATAATAATAATAATAATACGAGGTTCGGGCCATCAGGTCCGGTCTTCCGCCTAACCACATGTCAGATACATACAAAAGAGTTCAAAAATGTAAAATAATAAACAAATGTAAAAGTATATTTAAGTTATAAATAGTGGAAAACCCAAGTATAATTTAAAAGCAACTTATAAAAAAATAATATGAGAGGTTAAGCAGACACAGATTTGTTGCAAATTTTGTTTGAAAGAATTACAGATTCATAGACGGAAGTTAAAGACAATTTGAATTATTGAATAACATATTTAGTGCTCTAAATGTTTGCTCGCTATGCGGCAGCCTGGTATTCACCCCGAGCGACTGTAATCTTTTAATACAGATACACTCCACCTCAGTCGCCGCACGACCCTGGTGGAGAACCCGCTAGTCTAGGAAAACCCAGCAGACAGGCTGCGTCCTAATACAAAAGTAAAGGTGAAGTAAGGTAACAGGTCTTTGGGATGCTTTCCTGAGCCGCTGGCCACGCTGCACGGGATCGTCTTCTCGCTTGAATCCGCCTCTGCTCCTATGGATGAAAATACAGCTCCGGCTGAATCAAACAAGTCGCAAGAAAATAAATTTTCAACAAAAGTACATTAAGGTTGTTTCTAAAACATATTAATCACTTTGTAACACTCCTAAGGAAGAGGTAAAAGTGACAAATAGGATTGATTTGACAACCGGTAATCTACAGTGATTTAAATTGTATAATGATGTATTCTATTTTGTAAAAAAACACCCAGGTGCGTCTTAAAAGATGTTGATGAGGAGCAGTTTTTAACATTGGAAGGCAATTTATTCCACTCTCCAGTAATTGCGAATGATTTATTGTAGTAGTTGGTTTTGCTTTTTGAGGTACAGAGTAACTGAGATACAGAGTAACGCAGATTTCTGAAATCTAGAGGATTTAAGATGTACGAACGAAATAGTTAAATATGAAGGGGAACCTATTTTTAGAATCTTAAATAAAAAACAAAGGCTATAATACAAACGCCTATCCTTCAGTGTTAATATTTTGTTCTCTTCAAACTCCGAAGATATAATCGTATTTTTTATATTATAAATGAAACGAATACAGGCAATAAAGTGACTAACAATTTCTCATTATTAAATATAACTAACAACTGATTCAGATAAATATACAAAATAGTCGCCTTTTAATGTTTATATACTAGATTCACATTCAAAACTATAAATAGAGCAATTGCAGAAGCAGAAGTGAACACAGACGAAGTTTGTGGAATTTTAATCCCTTCAAAAAATTATGGAACAAAAATATGGAAGTGCTAAGCATATCCTGGAAAGAATAAAATTGTAGTTGTAGAAGATTTTGCGACAGAATTTTCGGAACTAATTAAGAATGATCTTATAAGAGAATAACGCTGAAGAGCAGGTTACAGATGATTTTTTGCGTGCATTTTTGTGCTAATTAGCAAAAAATGTAAACAAATGTATCTGTACTAAATTCGAACTATTCAGCATCATTCTTATCTGCAAGTATTTTTTACCAAGTATATAATTTTTAAATTGCAATATTGCCAGTTCATATAGAGGTAACATACAAGACCATTGTGTGTTGAGAATTTTCGAACAGAAGTAAAACATCATTAGCTACTACGATTCATTGCTATGTCCAATGCCAGAGACTGTAAGAACTTATTTGAAGAAGGCTATGCATGACATAAATTTTCAACACATGAAAATACTTTTAAAACAGTTTACAGTGTCGGCGACGCCATATTCAACTAGTAAGTAATAATATACAAACACACACACACACATAATGTCTCTCTTCAGTTCTTCAAACTTAATGACAGGATCTGGGTGGCGCCGAAAATTATGTTATAGATGCTTACACAGAAAATTGTATGACATTTTAAATTTAACATACGTAGTGGTCATTCATTTTTAATCAGGGCATTAAGTTACATGAAATCGCACATGCTGTCCGATTATTTTTAGAATACGTACTTTAAATCGTTTGGAAGAATGACGAACAAATGTTGCATTCTGCACCATGGGAAAAATTTACATCAGGTATTTTGAAATGAATTCCCCGAAAGTCTACATACTATGCATTGCTCATTCTCTTAATATTGCTTTTTCACGAAATGTATTACTAATTTTAAGTTTTTTTTTTGCGTTTTTCCTGACGACGCAACGCATCTCCTAACCCTTGTTGGGCATTGATCGCTTAATGTGTATACAATTACTTTATATATATATATATATATATATATATATATATATATATATATGTGTGTGTGTGTGTGTGTGTAGTAATCCTCCGTTATACCTAGAATGATAGTCCCTGCGTCGTTGCCAAGAGGACCGCCAGGTAGCATCTCCGCGCGCTCCTGCGGCACTCCCCAGGGGCCAGATTCGGGAAGGAATAAGGATAGGGGCTGGGTTTAGGACACTTCACAGTGTGGATTAGCCCTCGTGAAGCAGCCATCTCGTTTTGTTGGAACAAATTTCAAGTGAGATTCGACGGGAATCGAACTCGGACCTCCTTGGTGGAAGGCGAGCGACTTCGCTATGAGCCACGAAAGCGTCATGTTTTTAAAGCGGAGTCGAGGTTGTCTTCCAGAAATTGTTGCTTCAGTTAGCCAGGGCTTGCGGGTAAGAGGTCACTGACTTTACTTAGACAATTTAGTATCTCTCTTACGCTGGCACTACCAAAATCGGTTACCACAAAACCACATACGCCAACATTTAGAACTATTTAATTGCTAATTAATTACGCAAAAATTAATTTTTTTGCTCTTCAAATTTTTGCGTAATTAATGGTGAGCGTAATTAATTTTTGCGTAATTAATTAGCAATTAAATCGCTCTACAAGATGGCATATTTGATAGACTAATTGTGGTAGATCCAGCGTAATCTTCCGCTAGGAATAAGCAATCGCCGACGTGTAACATTTCAATGAGAGGGCTCCATGTTGCAGTGATTGTTTCCTGATCGTAGATAACGCCTGTTTATACGATTAATGATGTTAATATATTTCAAGTGTCAAGTCTGGCCGCAAAACTACGGACCTGGATAGCAGTAGATGAAGCTTCTACTACTGACGGAAAAGCCGGGCGTGGGGCGGGGCATGGGGCGGAGCGAGGGGCACGGTGGGGTTGGGGCGGGGCGCGGGGCGGGTCTGGCTCCTCCCGCTGCGGCGCCCGCGGCGCGGGGGCGTGGCAGGGCCGTTCCGCTTTCGTGGCCGAGCGAAAGCCTCGCAATTAGGGCCGTCTGCGTCGGAATGCGCAACGGGCGGTCACGCCCCCTCCCCTCCCCCTCTCGCATCCGCAGCCGCAGCAACGCTGGCGCAACCACCTCCGGCCTTCCACATCGACGGCGACGTTTTCAAAACATTGGTGTTTTACAGAAACGATGTTTTGTTTTCCAACATCCATGTTTCCGTTTTCGACGTTTTGATGGTAAATGAAAATTTCCCATAAACGTGGTTTTGTGAAAGTTGCGAAAATTGCTGAAATACCTCCGTCAGTTTTTGTGTTCGATCGAAGCGAATGCTGTTTCGATTCCGGATTCCCCCAAGGACTCCTCCCATTTCGCACTTGGAGGGCGGGCAACGCATGCGCCGAAGAATAGAGAAAAGAATGGCTGTAGAATAGAGAAACGAAAAGTGTCATTTCTCTACGGTTGTAGGATCTCTCCTTTTTTTCTCGTAGCCTTCGGCCAACTGAGGGCAGACCCTTTGATTAGTGATTCGGGGCGCCTCAACTGCTGACGTCATTAGTTCCGTAAGTGTGGAGCGTGGGGGCATGGGTGAGGTGTCAGTGACCTTCCTTCTCTGGATGGCGAGATCCGGCGCCCGCCTACCCATCGGCCTGCGGGGTTTTCTTCTAGAGGTATCTCTCATAGCGAGGCACCGCCGCATGAAGGGCAAGCTCAAAGTTACCGATTGGTATCCCAGAAAGTATGTGGTGCAGTCGGTGGCGTCTCGTGGGTACATGCGCACGCATGTTAACACCCAAATAATTGCGTTGCAATGTTTCTTACACATTTCTTAACATGAGGGGAATACAAGTCCTCTCAGAGCGTTTGCGAAACATGGTATTTCAAAACACGCGCCGTTCGGAAGCTGCGGTTGACAGTCCGCCGCCAATGCTCTTCGGGACAGCCAGGTAGAGCACACTCGGCAAATGCGAACGAGCCGACAGAGTTGATGGCTCACGCCGGGCTGGAGGGGAAAGAGGGGGAAGTGGCTTATGGGTGGTTGCAGCACACTCCGGACCGTGCGGATATTACTGCGCAGGCGCGGCCTCTGGAAGGGCCTTGACATGTCGTGAAGATATAACACTCGGCTAGCACAAGTTTTAAGAGAAGTAAGTGTGGCATTGATCGAAGAAAGTGCGAGATATCTCTCCACTTAAATGTTCTCTCACCCTTCCAAAGCAATTCTTCGGTAGCGCGCGAAACGCAAACGCATTGCTGTGCAGTGTTGAATTCATAAGTATTGTGTTAATCGAATGTCATCTGCACACATAAAAGCGAGTTTAAGCACTTTAATGCGAGCAATGCGAGCCATTCCTAAGTATGTGAAAACCAAAATGTATTGCGTAAACGTATGTAGGAGGCTACTTTTTAATGCATTTTGAAAAATCGAAGTTAGAGTGTTCGTTTTTCTGTTAAGTGTGCTTGTACAACTGACAATGAAAAGCATCGAAAATATTAAAATAACATCAATGAAAAAGTCACAGAAAACATTGCTGAAAAGAAACAGCATTTACTGAAGCGACACAGATTTTCCGTTACGTGAGTCAGTGTAGACGCAAACTGTCCAGATTTTTTCAGTAATGGGTATAGAAACTTGTACTTATAACGTCCGATCTGCCCTCGTTGTATGCGGAGATTTTAACATTGATTTTCTGGTCGAATCTTGCGAGAAAGAAATGTTTCCCAATTTAATTAATTCCTTCAAGTTAGACATTACAATTAATGTACCTACACGGATCACACAAAATTCGATGAAGGCAATTGATCAAATTATAATTAACAAAACTACGACTCGATATGAAGTTGAAACAAAAGATTTAGGATACAGTGACCACGATGTACAAATTCTTACCATTATAAGAAATGCGATCACTGACACAATAAATAATACACGTATGACTACTAGTCGCGCGACTTTCCTTGACGTCTGAACTCCCTAGTGCTCAACATAGCACGACTCGGTATGATCTGGACAGAATATTGGTCTCACACGGAACGGCCGGTCTCACACGGAACGGGTACACGGTCGGTAGTCCGACTTCGGCGGCCAGCTACCGGTGTCCCCCTTGCTTGGGGGTAAGAGCGACATGAGGCGAACATGACGTATTCTCTTCACCGTAACTGCCAAGATCCGCCTGCGTGAGCTTTTATTCGTCACACAGCTACAGAAACTGGGACGATTTTAAAGGAAAACTACAACTCTATTTTTGCCTCGCCCGGAAATCGAACTCGGGTCCACAGCACGGGAAGCAAGTACGCTGCCCATGAGCCATCCCAGAGGCAAATCTAAAGATCATTTTTAATAAATGACCCCGACGCCCCTGGGAGCCGCGACGCACCGTTTGGAAACCTCTGCTCTAGAGGCATCCTGCATCAGCACTTCACAAAGCAAACGCCCAACGGCACGCTCCTTGCTATCGTCCTGTGGCCTTAGCGCATCATCTTACACATTTATTCCTCTCGTGAAGTGCATGGCGACGTCAGCGACGAGTGCTGTGGCAGAGAGCCGACTCAGTGAAATGAGACACAACTAGTGTTTAAACTAGGATGATGCAACATGGACTCCTTAGCGGTTGTTCATCAAGTGAGTTATAAATAGGGAACGGATTTCCATGTAATTACATTTTTTTACAGGAACTAGATACCCGCATTCAATTACATTTTCTAGAGTTTACAAGACATTCTGAACGAATTAGAACTATTTTTATTTTATATAGTTTACATATTTTAATGTAATTACATATTTTTACATATTTTACCTCTGACGACACATTTCTTACATATTTCGCTACATTTTAATATATTAATACGACGAAACGGAACATCTCAGACGCGCGTTTGCAATATTTGTTATTCTTACAAATCAAATCTAATGCTGCTGCGCTTCTATTACCACCATATCACCGCCATGAATTGTCGAACTTACCCCTCCCCCTCCGCTTATTGCGTACTTGCGAGTCAAGGATGAGCGGATTTTTATGAACAAAAGTAATTTCAACCATGTGTTTGCTCGTGTTTCGCACAGCAAATTCGTTACTCGATCGAAAACTAACAATTATTTTTTACAGAAAATTGTCTTCCCGCGTGATCAATTTGGAAGGTGGGACGCATATATACATATGATTATTAATTTCGCAATTCGAGAGAAATTTCAAAGCTAAAAGGTACTGCCCGAATTCCTAGTCTCACATTAAGTAGCGTATAGTACTGCAAGATGCACTTACGTAAATCTAATGGTGTCTTCCACCTCAGCGCACCATCAAAAACGCGCACGGAGAAGGCTTGTCTCGCAAGTCCTCTGCGCGGCCCTCCCGCCACCCCCTCTCAAAGACCAACTCGTTCTCTTCTTATTCTGTTCCCCTTTTCCCCACTTTCTCGCTCACCCACTAAAGTGACTAGTAAATTATTTTTCTTAAAATGACATATCTCATTTTTATATGTATATTCAAGAATTCGCAGTTCTTCATAACCTTCTTTATTAATTAAAGAGCAGGAATATGTACCTATTAATAGTAATTTTTTTTGAAGAATGAATTTGCGTAGGTAGTAATTATATTATTTGCTCTCGGTTTAGCTCATTGGTCAGTGTGATCGCTTTCCATGATGATCCTGAGTTAAATTCCTGGTCTGGCAATTATAATGTGCGTTTTCCATGCAATGTCCCACTACATATTGCTGTGTGACGATAAGAAAACTCACTTCTCAGGTTGGAAAGACCAAACTTTGGCGTGGGGATGTCTTCGTACTAACTACACATACCCCGCAAAGACGGACGGTGCTAGTAGGCTATGGCCCGTACGCAGCCTGTCGCGCCAAGTGCAGACAGACACACACAGTACTGTCGTCTCCGGTTATAATGATCTTCTGGGGTCTAACATTTTTGGTTCACTATATCACTCGTTCATTATATCTGATGATGTAAAAATTAAATGAAACTTGTCTACAATGATTGATTTTATAAATATATCGCAAAATTCATTAACAGCACGAAATGAAAATTTCAGTATACTTATTTGTACGTAAAAAATTAATTATTTTAAAATTTTTGCTTCGTTCATTTTTCATTCGTTCCTTCTCCAGAGGTCTCGCTCTTTCCATAATTGTTTCTGCATGGCCCTCTGTCTCTAAGTATGGTAATGCAGTCTTGGCACTTTTCAATGCCTCTTGCACTGTTTGAAAATTGTCCAACTCACCGAAGACCCTTTCAATCGCCTAATAACACATGATATCCAATTAATTTCCGGGACTAATTTCCTACGTTCACTATAGCCGAGGTTCAGATTCACTATAACCGGATCTTCTTGTACTTGTTTGTAATGTAAGAGAAACGGGACCAGTGACTTAAGTTCACTATAACGGAGGATTCACAATAGCCGAGTTCACAAAAACCGGTACCT
Source organism: Teleogryllus occipitalis (assembly GCA_011170035.1). Lineage (NCBI taxonomy): Eukaryota > Metazoa > Arthropoda > Insecta > Orthoptera > Gryllidae > Teleogryllus > Teleogryllus occipitalis. The sequence continues at coordinate 112,293 of BLKR01009287.1, forward strand.
ATATTTACCGTCAATTTCAAATAAGAATGAAATTATTGGCAAGCTTTCTTAAAACATACCACATTAATCAACCATCGTTTGTCATTTCTTGAGAATTGTTATTACCTGAATCTGTGAATTTTAGCTCGTCCAACTTAGGATAAAAAAAAACTCTTTCTGCGGTTGCTAATGTTGGGCGAACGTAAAATATGAGCATTAAATTATTATATAAAAGTGCATATGATAGTACGATTTTGTCGTGGAACGCAACGTATGGTCACATAATTATTCAACTTGCACGCCCGCCCGCTTTCAGTTCGTCTGCCTCCCTGCCAGCTCTCTTCCTCCCCCAACCTTCCTGGACTCTTGCCCAATTTCTGTTTCATGATTTCAGAGAGAATATACAGGTTTCTAGAACATAAGGCAACATCTTTCTCATAATATTATTTTACCGTATCCTACCGTTTAACAACAACAACAACAACAACAACAACAACAAAACTCTGGTCACACATAATATTCTGATATCACACCTATTTGTTTTTATGTATAAGCGGACAAAAATCTGGCCGTTTTTAATGCTGTTATAAGACCGGTAGGTGTGGATGATTAAAAATATGAAAATAATGCATTTCCATCAATATTATAAAAATCAATTCGTTCTTACACGCGCATATCTCCGGAAGATACAGTCGACTCCGGTTGAAGTGAACTTCTGAGGACTAACAGTTTTGGCTCACTATATCAGAGGTTCACTATATCCGATGATGAGGTTAAAATTAAATTGAATTTACCTACAATGACTGATTTTATTTAAATAGAGATATAGCAAAATACATTAACATTAATTAATTAAAATTAATTTATTCTTCAAAATTAACGTAGTAAGTGAAGCGGGACCAGCGACCTAAATTCACTACAACCCAAGGTTCAGTGTATCCGGAGTCGACTGTCGCCCGCTCGCCGCCTGTCCGTCGGTTGCTGTCCGCGCCCGCGCCCGAGCCCGCCAGCCGCCCCGCCCGTCCGTTCCCCGAATCCTCCGGAGCCGCGACGCCTCCGCCCGTGCACCTGGCCGGGCGGGCGGCGCGCCGCGGCGCTGCTGCGCTTGCCAGCTGGCCCCTTCTAGGAACCCCAGCGCCCCCTCCCCGGCCCTCCCCTGCCCCACGCCGCGGCTGGGCCGCATCTAGCCGCGCCCCACGCCAAAAACGTAACATATGCGCGGATGGCCTCCCTTATCTCATACTTCCTTCGTGGGGCGTGGAAGAATTCCTCTGGACAATTCTCTCGGTATGCATTTCATTGGGATGCTTCAGGAAAAAACTTCACCAATTCTGTAATAACGTACTGTAATATATATATATATATATATATAGTTCTTGAGTTCTAAAATTTCAGGTTCCGGAACGTGCCCCAAATTCATTATTGATTTATTGCAAATAGTTATATATTTATAATATAATTTAATAATTATTCGCGAGGTCCTGGAACGCCGTTGCGTCGCGTTGATTTCCTCATAGTTCAATTTCAACCGAAGAGTCTCTTCCAAAATTGACTCCACCCCTGTGGTCTCCTGATCCCCTACCTCTTATTCTATTCATTTCTTTTACGTTCACTGAAAGAACTAGTAAACTTGGCATGTGTATAAAGTGCACTCCACAACCAATTTTGGAGTGAAAACTACATACATTTTATTATGTGAATGTCTCAAACAATTTGATTATTGCACTTTGATATTATGATGTCGAGAATTTGACTTATCAATGCTGGAAGTTATTTCAACGAGATATTTGTTTATATCCTTGCTGACAATAAATATGCAATATGTCTATGAAAGGTACGCTTCCCCTAATATAGTTTTCTGCTTACATGATGCCCCCTTTCTTCATAATATTAATTTCATTTTTTAATATTTGCAGATCTTTTCCAAAAAAATTAACCTGAAGATTGGAGACGCACACATCTCTGAAACGTTGTATGTCAAGACTTCGTGGTGAAATAAACCAACCAAAAAATAACAGTTCTTTATAAAGCAAGAAAATCAAAAGAGTTGCGCTTCCTTAACGCAACATATGAAAAGTAAATCTTTAACGGCGAGCGGACTCTTCCTTGAAGACTTGATGTCGCATGACGTCATTGGGTCGTAAGCAGAGATCCACCGAGTGTGACAATGCAAGCGATACGCGCAGTATTAGAAAAGGGGAATAACACACTGCAATAATTGCGTTTTCAGTCAAACTCGAACTGTTTCATCGTGATTGTGTTTTTCCGGAGTGGCAGATTATCTAACGAAACCACAGACATATCCAAAAAGGTCAGAGGATGCGTAATTTTCTTTCAATTTCTGCAGCGTGGGAATTTAAATATATTATTAAAAGATTCACATGAACAATATTGCTATAAGAATGTGGATTTGCATCTTGTCTTGAGCAATTTTTTCACAATAAGGTATGGATAACCTGAAATTGTGCTCAACACACAGCGTAGAAATTCATAAATACATTCAAAACTAACGTATGATCTAACAAAGAAACAGGAGAAACTCGCTAGTAAGTTTGGACAAGAGAAGGAGACATGAAAATACCAATAATTGGAAATATTTACCAACTACGAATTTCAAACGGCAAATAGTATTTTATGATTGGAACTGATGAGTCTGAAGATTCATGGCATTGACTCCAAGACAGTAAGTGGTTAATTCACTTTACCTCCCTAAGGAAAATTAGGAGGCATTCGCTGTTTATGGGTGCTAGAAACTTCTTCTTCTTCTTCTTCTTCTTCTTCTTCTTCATCTTCTTCTTATTATTATTACTATTATTATTATTATTATTATTATTATTACTATTATTATTATTATTATTATTATTATTATTATTATTATTATTATTATTATTATTATTATTATTACAATAGAACGGAAGCGGGACTTGGGCTCCCTCGCAAAAGGAAGTCAATAAAATACAAACGTTTCAAGAGATCAAGGTTGTTAAGTATTAGACAAAATATGAAATTAGGACATAAGAGCAGAACTGAAGGTATATAACATCGGAGGAAGACAATGCAGAAAAAATAGAAGGAGCCCATCCAACAATTAGAGGAGTACCTTGTGCCAAAGAGAATTTGTGATTACAAACCTAGAGGAAAAAGAGATATTGAAAGACATTCGAAAAGGTGTGAAAACCTCTTCGTGTGAAGTCGGAACAGATTTCGCCCATACCGTGAAATGAAAAATAGGATTATTACACCCTGAATGAAATTTCCTCCGCTGATGTGCAACATACGTAGCTCAATAGGATGTTTGGTTGTTAGTGATTTCGGGCGCGCCACCTACTGAGATCATTAGTCCCATAAGAGGAGTGGATGTTTTTTAATTGGAAGGGGGCATGAACTTGAACCCCTGGATGGCGAGATCCGGCACCAACCTCCGTTGGCTACCGCAGTTTCACTCAACCAGGACTCTCCCGCCAACGGGGCACCGCCCCAACCGGCACAAGCTCTAAGCTCCCGACCGGCATCCCGGAATATGTGGTAGTGTAGTGCATGTTAGTGTAAGTGGGTGTAAGTGGTGAGGATAGGACACGGAAGAGGGAAGAAAAATCGCGCGCGGTCCGTGGCCCGTTTGGTCGGGTACTGCTCCGGCATTCCTCCTAGTGTTGATCGGAGAAACCACGGAAAACCACCGATCAGAGCAGCCGGCCGCTAGAATACTCCTCCAGGCAGCGACTGAATTCGACTTAGCTCACAAGCTAGTGTCGAAAATGTCTGCCACCGTCGTCGGGACTTAGGACCTCCCGGTCAGAGGCCCTGCAGTCAGATGCACTGAACCACCTCTCCCGGTGTATAGCCCTACAGAAAATCATTTCCTGCAGGATCCAAATCTTGCTGCTTCCATTCTGACAGTGAGTATTTTTCTCACATCCTTGTTCTCCGTGAGGTAGAGCAGAGATGAGTTTCGTCCGTCCGTGGCTCCGAAGCGGGCTGGGGCTCACCGCCGCCTGCTGCTGGCCCGCTCCCGGGGTCAGCCCGCGCCGAGCATCAACATGGAGATCTTATAACGCTCTGCGCTGCCCCGGGCGCTTCGTTTCATGCATACGTTATGAAGTGGTCGCCCCCCCCCCCGCCGCCGCCCCGCTTCCTCGTTTCCGAGAAGCCGCGCCGCGCCCGCCGTGGGAATTCTTTTCACGGTCGACGTCGCTGGAAGAGCAAATCGATAGTACGAAATGTATCGATATGCTCACCTGAACCGGGAGCAGTAGCTCAGTGCATCAACTGATGTCACTGCAGCCCCCTCTGACCGGGAGGTCCTAGGTTCGAGTCCTGCCGGCAGGATTTTTTCGACATGGGAATTCTATCGGCCGGCTGCTCTGACCGGTAGTTTTCCGTGGTTTCTCCGATAAACACCAGGCGAATGCCGGAGCAGTACCCTAACAAAAGGGTCCGCGCGATCTTTCCTTCCTCTTCCTTGTTCTATCCTCTCCCCTTGCACACACACTTACACTAACATGCACTACACTACCACATATTCCGGGAGACCGGTCGGGAGCTTAGAGCTTGTCCCGACTGGGGCGGTGCCCCGTTGGTGGGAGAGTCCTGGTTAGGGGGAAACCCCGCTTATAAACTTCTCCATTTCATCGTTTATACACACAGGACTATTATCCCAGCACGTTTTCTTGACCCCTCATTTCGCTAGTTGCCAGGGGAGAGGGGGGGTGATTATTTTATTGACAGGACTATTATATGAAATCTGTAGCTTGTTTTTCGAAGCAAAATAGTTTCTATTACCCGGGAGCAAACATTCCTGGTTATCAGAATTTGTCAACAAAGCTTGTTGCTATTATTTATTATGAATTGAGCTAAAGTTAGTAAAGGAGTGGGGGTAGAGAAAATGTGCGCGCATAATACGCAGAGGGGCGATGGAACGCGATGTCGGCTATATGCTAAAAATGTATGTAGGGCTACCAGATGTTCACTATTTGAGTGAACTGTTCACTCTTTCTAATTCTGATTCACTAATTTAAAAAAAGAAAATAGTGAACATGTGAAAAGATCTTATCCAATGAAGAAAGAAAAATCATCTTATTGTACCAGTGAACAATTGTGTTAGTAGAGATTTTATTATTTTGTCAAGTTTTTAATCTCAATTAGAGCTGACTTTACTCTGACTTTATTCCTGGGTATTGCGCAGGTCCATGCAGTTGTCTTGCTAGGTTGGTAACTATTCCTAATTCGTATGTCTTTGTTCAAGTGACAGCACTGCGAACGTAAACTAAAAGTGTATTTCGTAAATGGCTTTCATCCATACACTACTTTAACCAATTCCTCACGAGTACTGGCCCTAATGCACCCAGAGAATTTTATTTGTAGATATGAACTAATGTATAAAATTTTTATTCCATTTTATGCAAAAGCAAAGCTCAACTTCACACTTGGTTGTGTTTTCAATAATAAGGAGAATGTATAATTATTATTCAAAGATCTACTCCTCTCCCGCCCCCCTCGGTTCACTATTTTCTGAAAACATTTCTGGCAACCGTAAGATATTACACGATATACATTATACGATATACATTACACGATAGATTTATTTATTTCGCTAAATGAATTCATCTCACAACTGCTCTTTGCTATCTCAGACAAACAGCTGTTCAAACACCTCGAAAACAAATGTCACGAAAGCGGTTTAAAATTGTATTTTATTGCCAAACATTCCTAAATAACTAATACTAATAACCAAATATGAAGTATGTGTAAATTGAAAATGTAAATTTTCAATTTAAAACACGGAAATCTTCGGTCCTTTATATTATAAAAATTATCCTTGAACTTTCCGTTTGCTTTTTTGTTTTTGTTTTTTAGCATACCCCAAAATCACATCCCGCCGTCCCTGTATGTATGTGTGTATAATTTGTATAACCGATGGAAGAGAATAGATTATTATATAAATGAAGACCTACGTGGGATATGAAACGAATCAATTCGCTCTTACAGCAATGTTCGAACGGAAAAAGAATTTCTAAGGCGTCTTCTCCGAAACTGCACCACAAACTGCTCTGTACGAGCGACATAGAACGAATACCGTGGTGTAAAATTCGTGGGAACTCCTAATTATACAGATATATGAAGATATTCGATAACTAAGACGAGCAGTATTTCACAGCAAAATTCAGATAAAAGGATCAGAACCTCACTAAAGACATGAACGTTTGAGAAGAGGGTTAATACGATTTTTAGCCCCCTTATTACAAATGCAACTGTAAAACTCCAGCTTTATGCTTTTTGTTGCCGCAGAATTTAATTCCGTTTTTGCCCCAGTATGCATCGAAGGCTGATACCAGTTAAGAATTTGAGAAGGCGAAGATGATACCAGTTAAGAATTTTGATTTTTTCATTGATGCCGTCTGGGTTCGTTCAATCCCGAGGAATCCCTTCCTACATTAGAGTGTAGCCTCCGATCTCTTTTGAGGACAGAGCTCTATGCCTACTCCTTTCCCTTCTTGGAGCTGGAGATTACACAAGTGCGAAGAATGAAAGCTAAAATTCTGTTTCCACTGATGCCATTTTAAGTAATAATAATGAGAATCATTTGAGCAATTAATTTTTTTACAATACCTTTTAATTTGTAATTTTTCTTTGTTTAAAGAGCCAAAATACTGACTGAAGAAAAAGGAGACGACATGGCGGTCGATGTTTTCAGTTCGACGCGTAGTGCAAGTTGATTCATATTTCGCGCCAAATCGCCAGGGACATTCTTTGTGCCAGTCCCATACTATAACACGAACCGCTCCCTTCATGTAACACGACCTGTTTCAGAAGGTTACGAGCAATACAGTCTGATATATATATATATATATATATATATATATATATATATATATATATATATATATATATATATAAGCCCTAAATATGCAGTGTTACTGTAGGCAATGCACTGTCTACGCTGGGTGAGTCTCCCCATTCAGACCTACATACAGTCGTCTGTATAATTCGAGTCTTGATTGTTTCTCTTGTCGGTTGTCTTTCGATTGTTGTGGGAGAGTTTTCCATATATCCGAGTTAAATACGACTTACTAAAAAAATAATTAATATAAATAAATAAATTTATTTCCGAAGAAATGACCAAGACATGAAAAATACATACATATATTTTTATTGTTCTTTGCCCGGCTCGAAGCTTTGATGTTTGGCCGGTGCGGTAGCATTGTTGTTACGCCCAATCAATCAAACAACAATTAGTTTAGTTGTGCAGATTGTGTGATATAGCAACACGTAAAATAAACAATTATTAAATCATAAATCTTCACTTAGCATTGAATGCGGTGAAATAATCCATAAATCAGTAATCAGTCCCGCACTAACCTACGCAATCCCCGTTTGGATAAAAGCAGCCCATAGCCACATTAACAAACTTCAAATAATACAAAATAAATGCCTCAGAAAAATTACTAAAGCTCAATGATTCATAAGCAATGAGCAATTACATAGAGAATTAAAAATAGAATCAATTCAGGACTGCATTATCAAAATTTCAAAAAACTTATATAATACACTACCAGAATCCCCAGCTACAGCAAGTTATAATCTAGGGAAGAAGTACAGTCAACCACAGAGAATCCACTCACGCTACGCCACAAGCCTCCTTAAATATCAGAAAAAATAAACTGTCTGTCTGTCTGTCTGTCTGTCTGTCTGTCTCTCTCTCTCTCTGTCACACACACACACACACACACACACACACACACACACACACACACACACACACACACACACACACTTTAAGCTGTAATTCATTTATCTTCAGCAATTAAAGTAATAATATTATGCGAGTACATTTTTATTGAAGTATACATACGTTGAAATTTAAAAGTTGTGTTTATATTTCAATATTAATAAATTTAGCATTTTCGATAGTTTGAGTTTTCATTAATTCGAGCTAAGCCCGGTCCCGTCCACCTCGAATTACCGAGACCACTGTATATCATTCCATTGCTTTAGTCACCTGACAATGACCGAATGTTGTGACTTCTTATTAATCATAATTCAAATTGGGAGACAATGCTTCGCAAATAATACGAATTCAAAATCTGTTATTTATCTGAAAATCTGTAGAGTGTTTTCTACTCTCTCCTTTTAAACTGGTCCTAGCAATATCCGTCTATTGAAAATGGACCTCGCTCAAAAATCGCTCGACTCTTCCGAACAATGGGGGAACTCGAACAATGGGTGGGTGCGCAGTAGACAGCTCATTTGGAATGGAGAATTGAGGAATAAATATCGGAATATTTCATCTTCTGAAATGCTTTTTGTGTTAATAGAGAAGATTTTTTGGAAACTCAAACTGAACACATCAAGTTAGCAGACTTCTCAACTGGGGAAAATCATGTGCTTTTATTTGTGTGTCCGGAGTTGTTTGCTACCTGCAAACTTCTCGGCGCACATTTCCATATACATGTATTACCGGATGCCATTTAGAAAACAATGTTCCCTCGAATTCTGAACAGATGAAAAGTATCTACTGACACATTTCACAATTTGTGAAAAAAATATATGCTCAATAAACTCCCTAGTTGTCGTTTAATAACTAGCCAAATTTCGGTAGCAACGTGAATTGTTTGATTCAGGTACTGTTTTCTGAGAGTATTTACAATTATTTAACGATCATTTGAATATGTTATAAGTTGGAATGTATCGTATGTACTCGTATGAAGCAAGAGAGAACCTCTCTGAACGTCGGGCTCCAAAGCTTGTACAGTCTTCTGGGAGATCTCGTGATCTTATCCGCCAAAAGGCGAACACCGCCTTGGGCACCAAAGCGATGCGCTGGCCCGTGACTTCCAAACGCAGCGTCGGTTCCGGATTACCATAACAATAGACGGCCGGCGCACCTGCCATTTAGATGGACATCTCTGCCTGGGCACCGGCGGCGAGTAGCTTGAACCACGATGTGAGCAAACAGTCGGGTGCTAGTGATTCCGGGCGCGTCAACGTCTGAGGTCATTAGTCCCGAAAGTGTAGGGCATGTTTTTCCCTCAGGAGGTGGTTGTCACCACCACCTCTACCACCTCAGGAGGTGGTGGTGACCCCGCTAGAGGGCGAGATCCGGCGCCGACCTACCGTCAGCTAGCGGGGTTTCCCCTAACCAGGACTCTCCCACCAGGAGGGCATCGCCCCAGCCGAGACAAGCTCTAAGCTCCCGATCGGTCTCCCGGAATAAGTGGTAGTGTAGTGTATGTAAGTGTGTGTGTGTAAGGGGAGAGGATAGGACAAGGAAGAGAAAGGAAAGATCGCGCGCGGTCCGTAGCCCGTTTGTTAGGGCACTGCTCGGGCAACCGCCTAGTGTTGATGGGAGAAAGCACGGAAAACTACCGATCAGACCAGCCGGCCGCCAGAATTCTCCACCAGACAGCGACTGAATCCGACCTAGCTGACAAGCTATTGGAAGCATTTGGATTATATACATCTGTTGTAAGAAACAATAGCTGCAATTTCGTCTTTCATCTGCTGAGAATTAGTATCTAAGACTCCCCTTGCCCCACCATTGCGCCCAGATGGAGGTCGATGAACCTTTGCTGGCCCTGCCGTCATGGAGGGTACGGAGTAGAACCGACTTCATGCCCCTGTATTCTGGACACAGGAAAAAAACATTAAACGACGCAACTGCATGTTGCTGCCAATCTGCGAGCACTTATGTGTAATGAGAACATGGAACATTTAAGAGGGCGCGCAATCATGTGGCTCGCGCTTCTTGGAATCTTGAATGGAGCTCGGACATTTTCATGAGCCACCGATTGCGAGAGGAGCCCGTTCTTCGTATACCGTGACCCGGCCAAGAACTGTAATCGCGCGTATGAACACCTTTCGAGGTTTCTTAGGAAGAGGATGGTGGTGTAGGTTGAACAAACTAATGCAACAGGAAGATAATGATCTTTTGAAACGTAGGAGAAAAAAGAACAAGAAGGAAGCGATATTTCCGGGCGCAAAAACTGCTATGGTCTTTAGTAGGGAGAGGATTCCTGTGATACTGCATATTTTTGTCCGTTGCTGGTAGGCTGCTGAACGTAGGCTGGAGTTCCTCATGAGCGAACAAAGCCCGTCGACATCAATGAGAAAACTAAACTACGAGTAGTGGTACTACGGAACGGCTGAGACTTTCTCCTATTAGTTTTCTATTATTTTTGGTCTAATCGGACTTGCCACATACTCTTGCTAGCTGCGATTTAACGCCGCACAAAGTATATTCTTAAAAAAAACAAACAACTGTTTCTTAACAGTATAACCGAAATATTACAATAAGAATATCAAAGAAGAGTAAAACCTCGACCAAAATGGCAATTCCACCTTTATAAGGGTATTTTACTTTATTATTATAAGAAATTTTAAGAAAAAATTTGGGTCCATTTTTGAGAAAATAATGAAAATGTCTTAGGGGCTTCATGTAAAGTACCCACAAATTTTAAAGAATGTTTTTTAAAATTGCAGCGCTTCGAGTCGAGCCAAATCGATCGGGGATTATCCTTTTTGGAAAAAAATCCTACTTATGGTTTAGGCGGTAGTGGTGTTCACAAACGGACGGACGTTTTGAAAAAGACACTTTTTCGGTATCGGGGGACCCCAAAACGTATATTTCCATTGAAATCTGGAAATCGATTTTGCGCAGCATTACATAACTTTCTCTACACCATGTACATACCCTAAACACATCCTTTTTAACTGCGATTTTTCCATTGCTGCCTGTGACATTTCATCACTTGATACGGTGCCATCCAATCGGGTCACTGCAGTAACGTCAACTTGGAGGCGTTCACCCTTCCGATTGGATGACAATAACAGCTGATTTCCTTGACAAGCAGCTCTGAATAAATCGCAGTGTAGATGCGGCCTGGAGCAGCGTTGGCTCCACCGCCGCGTTTAGGGCGAGAGCGAAGCGCAACCCGATGCGGGGGCATGTGCGAGGCGACGGCACGACGGGCGGACTTTCACCCTACCCCACCCACACCTACGCCCGCTGCCTCGCACTACGCCTGCGCTACCCGCGGCCGTTTTCTAACGCAAGCGCTCGCGCGGACCATGGCGAGTTTGTGCACCCTCGTACGTTAAAGCACTACTGCCGGGAGCTTAGAGCTTGTTTCGGCTGGGGCGGTGCCCCGCTTGTGGGATATATGTGGTTGGGGAAACAGCGTTAGCCGACTGTCACCAACAACCAACAACCAAGGTGGTTGGGTGCACCAACCCACTGTCAGCACCATCGTCCTTCCTCTTCCAATATCATCGCTAGCACCTATTATACGGGCATCTATGCCTTCGCTACCCCGTTGCCTCCTCTATCGTGTGTCGTAATGCCAGTACTCCATCATCGCTACCACTACAATCATCGTCATCGCTACCGCAAACGTTGCAGACTCGCCTTTTCTTTCTCCGAGACCCTTGCTGTTTTTCCTACCGCCTCCGCCTCCTTCACCCTACCGACAGAGGCACCCACTTCGTCCGAATGTCGACTTTCTTTCTGCTCTTAGAACTCGAAATCTCTGAAGTGAACTATTGGCAGTAGTGGTAAAGTCATGAACATGCTAAATAAGATCACGTCTCCCCGCTCTTCGCCGTACAAGTGTATAGATAAGGTGTCCCCCCTTCCCGTTTCTAATGTAGCTGCAATTTTACAGTAATATGTTGTAAACTTCGTCACTCTAACGAACACGTACTCTTCCTTGCATCACATACAGTATTAATAGACATAATGAAATTGCTTATTGGTCTTTTAATAATTAGTGTGTAAAATTTAATACAAAGTCCATAATACTGTATAACGTGCACTAACGAGAGAAAATTTTATTTAAACAATGTAATGTATTCTCCTCGCCTACCGTACTGGAATTTAATTACAAACTATCCATTCTCTTCACCTCCTCCTCTTCTCTTCCCGCCCCTCTCTGTGTGAGGCGACACAGCCTGCCATTTGTCATGGCAATGTGGTGTCGCCGGGTTATCCTCAAAATAACGCATCGTCCGGGGTCGTAAAGGTGAAGTTGTGAGTAATGACAGATGGCTCCCCACCGTGCAACTCTTGGAGCCCGTCTCGCGTTTCGATCCTGAGAACTAGGGAACGGAATTTATTGTAATAAAGAAAGCAAAATATGTACATGTATACATTTTTTTTAATATTTAAGAAAAATAAAAAATATGGGTAATATAAATTCATTATAATGTTTAAAATGCTATTATTCAATCGTTTTCCAAGCGCAGTACATTGCCGATCAGATCTTAACATGGATTCAGAGAGGCTGAAAGAAAGTTCTCCATCTACTGAAGCAATTATTCCCTGGTTTCATCCGAAATATTTAATACTTTCGTAGTGTATACAATGTTCTTTACGAGGAGCCGGCGCTCACGTGAATATTACCGTGTAGCCTTTGGTAGAAAGAGAGGGGTAAAAGGAGCATACGCCTCCCTTCCCCCTCCCCCGCGCCAGAAAAGTGATAAGACCTGGAAAATATTTGTTTTATCGAGTTACGCATGGGATCTTATGAAACATGGAGTCTATGAAACGCGTGGTTAAGGTTCCTTCTGCTTTACGTACATCCGCTTATCCTTGATCCCGAGTACGCGGTTTCCAAGAAGCAGAAGGGGGGGGGAAGTAACTATGACAATTAATAGCTAAGATTTGAAGTTAACACAGGCGCATTGCGTGGCTTTTAGTAACACAGTTTTCAAGTTATATATTGTGACCATCCGTTTTGCCGAGGTCTCGGAAAACGGAGCACATCAATATTCAAGAATAAGATAAGCTGTTCGAACGCGCGCCAACGCGCATGAATACAATCCGAAAATGGAAACTACGAACTATATCCGTAAGAGAGCGTCTCGGTAGAGTATGCGACACCGGTAGTCGGGAGAAAGAAAAGCTAGTTTTTTTTTTGAAGTAACAGCTGGAGAGTGAGGACCTACCGATCACGAGAAGGCGGCACCTCGTACTGCTACGGACTTCAGGACTGCATCTACGATAAAAACTCTTCAAGACATTCGAGGAGTTTTTTATTTTTATATTTATTCTTCTTATACAATAGACTCAGTTGTCGTATTGTAGATTCTTTTAAATATGGAATTAAAAGCTAGTTACATTCTATAAAAGAATACGAAAAGAGTATCAACGGAAAACGAGACGGAGGCCACATCGTGAGTTGAACAACGGTACTGGAAAGGGGCGACCGTGCGGTTCTGCAGAGGGGCGGCTTTGCTCCCGACCGAGCTGCAAGGACAAGGACATCGAGCGATTGGAAGAGTCGACGCCGCAGATTTCTCTACGCCGTGAGAAGACACAGTAAGGTCGTGCCAACTTGAACAATTTGTAGATATTAGAAGGAATAATTTGTTTCGGAAAGGAAGTATTAGTACAGGTTCTTTATACCGATATTCTGTGAAAAATAGAATCAATCTTTTCTTTCAAGAAAAACTTAGCTAATTGTAAAGTTGCAACTAGGAAATTTACGACTGGAATGATTAGGCAAAGTTTTAAGTATTCTTTGAAATTGATTTAAATGAGAGAAAGGAAACAGTGTAGTTAATTATTAAGAGTGTAAGTTGTTTTCTTTTTTTCAGCAAGACAAAATTCTTGTATATGTAAAGTGTTTTATGTTCATTTACTGTAACAGCAATTTAATTAGAATATACTTAAGTAAGTGGAAAGTGATTCGACTTGAGTTTCTGTGTAAGTGCATTCAATCCACAACGGCCCACATGACCCTGATCCCCGCTATTCTAATTGTATTTTTTTTATTTTGCGCCCACCTTGAAAACCCATTCTGAGCTAGCCGGCGGAGGGGTGGAACGCAACTGGCGCCCAACGTGGGGCTCGATTATTGGATGCATTTACCAAAACTCGATTTGAGAAAAACTGAGACCAAAATTTGGTGGAACCAAAATTTCTAGTACAATTGAATCACAATTCACTAAGATTGCTGAACAGGTTACAGAGAACAAAAAAGGTGTTGTGTAAAAGTGTGTTTTTTCTGGAGTGTTTTTCAAAAAGGGTATTATATGAAAGTGTTATCTGTTCGAGATAGTGTTTGGTATTTGTGTGTGTAATAATTTGTAAAAAGTGTATTGTGTCTGGGAAAGAGGATTGATTGATTCTAGGCAGTTAATACAGTCAAAATGGCAGATAAATATAACGCGGCTAGGAATTTAACTACCGTTGAAGGATCGTCTGGGGATTCAGATAGCGATAGGGAAGTGGGAGGACAAGCTCCAAGTACCATGATCGCGAAAGAAACGGTAGAAGTAGAACAAGGAACGTCAGGAGAAACTAGCATGACCTCGCCGACGGAATCACAGCAAACGCCAACACGAGATCCGGATGAGGAACAACGAAACCTCGACAGGGCAAATTTAATGATGCAACGATTAATAGGACAATTCATGCAGCAATTAGATACGAGGTTAGGAATGCAGAATGAAAAGACAGAGGAAAATATAAAGAAATTAGGGACTAACTTAGAAACAAAATTAAAAGAAAATAACTCGGCAATAAATGCATTAGAAACTAAATTAGAGGAGAACAAGAAGGCATTAGAAACTAAATTAGAGGAGAATAACTCGGCAATAAATGCTTTAGAAACTAAATTAGAGGAGAACAAGAATGCCTTAGAAACAAAATTAGAAGAAAATAATAGGAAGTTAGAAGAGAATTTAAAAATACAATTCACTGAATTAGCAGAACAGTGGAAGGTCGAATTTAAGAATGAGATTCAACAAGAATTAGGGCAGGAACACGAGAAGTTAGAAGAAAAATTCACGGAACTGGGTCATGAATTAGAAGAGAAGATTGATCAAGTTACGAAAGGATTTGAAAATAGGATCGAAATGCAATCAGATCTTATAACCACCGTGTCCGACAGGCAGACTGAGATAGAACAAGGTGTAGAGAAGTTTCAAAAATTAGTTACTGAACAAGTTAAGGTTCAAGCTAGTAAATTAGATAGTGGAATAAAAGCTCTTTCGGAACAAGATGTGGTTCTACAACACCAAATTACAGCATGTACGAATGACGTTGTAGAATTGAAAAATCAAATTGAAAATTTACCATCGAGTGGAGGAAGCGTTCCGCACACGTATTTTTCATTACCGTGTACTCCTAAATTTAGTGCAGCGGGAGATGAAAATCCATGCGTATTTATGAGGCAGGTGGATAATTTCTTTTCTTTAAATTATGTTCCGGACAATAAGAAAACTCACATAGTCTATCAGATGATGCAGGGTAATGCACGAATATGGGCAGATAGTTTAGGAGAATTACCAAAAACTATGACAGAATTTAAAGAAAAATTTTACTCAAGATACTGGAACAATGAAACTCAAATTAATTTCAAAGTTAATGTAATGTATGGTACGTGGAAGAAAGGTACGATGTCCATGCAAGAATATGCAGAGGAGAAGTTAGCTTGTTTCAAATTATGTACTCCGACGATCCCGGATGACGAAATTGTCTGTTTGTTAACACGTCATTTTCCGTCAGCTACACAAAATTTGCTTAAGAATCTCTTGCCAATGTCCACGGAAAAGTTAATAACGCAGCTGGGATTGTATGATGCGACTTTCGTGTACAATGAGAGGTTACAGAGAGCAAGGGCAAATGTTAGTGGGCCGGTAGAAAGCCAAGACAGCAGGCAGCAGCAACATTATGTAAGCAAATCAGAGAAAAGAGGAACTTACAAATCGAAACAGCACGTAGAAGAACAGACCTATGCTAGACAAGATAGGACGCCGTCTAAAGATAGGAATAGAAAAAATTCTATTGATAGAGGAGTTTTCCAAAACAGAAATACTGAACCCAGTACATCTCGCGGACATGAGTCGGAAAATTAGAAAGGTTTGTTTCGACACGCCATCCCGCCGCAAACCTAATAGAAGAATCTAGGGAAGAAGAGGTGGCGATATTATCGATCGAATTAATCTCATTTGATGACGAACCGTGGAACGAAGAAGAACAAAAGCAGATCGGATCCAGGCGACAGTGTCCGAAGCTTAAGGTTAAATGTGAGGGTGTTGATACGTCAGTACTAGTGGATACAGGTTGTGCGACCTCCGTCATAGCGGAAAGTTTGTTGAATGAATTGAAAAACCAGGGAGTGGAGGTACCTACATTGCCGCTCGTAAAGTCTTTTCTGATAGGTGCGAATCGGAAAAAATCAAAGCCAATAACAAGACAAGTTTATTTGGATATAGAGATAGGCAAGAATAAGTATCAAGTTGTGTGCCTAGTAGCGCCGGAACTTTTATATCCGCTCATACTGGGAATCGATTTCATGAAACAATACGGGGTTGTTATCAACTTAGAAAAAAATACCATGACGTTAAAACCGAATAATCAACAGGATCTCGAATTTGATTCGTTCACATGGAATTATTGGGAGGCGAATTGTTTGGAGGAAGAAGATGTGAAGCTGAAAATTCGTTCGCATGTGCAAGGAAATTCTAATCTTAATGAAAATCAGAAGAAACAATTAATTGAAGTATTACTTAGGAATCAGAAGGTGTTTTGCAAAAACAAGAATCCAGTAAAAGATTTTCAATTCGAAATAGAACTAACAGATAAAACGCCATTCACGGGTTACCAATATGTCATTCCAGAAAAACATAAGGAGGAGGTGGATAAGCTCATTGCTACAATGGTTAAAGATGATATTATCATGAAGTCCAAAACCTCTTATCTAAGTCCGATAGTGCTCGTAGAAAAGAGTAATGGGAAGATAAGGTTGTGTTTAGATGCAAGACGATTGAATCAAGTTACCCTACCGTACAGAGACAGACCGTTGCGTGTAGAGGATTTAACTAATCAATTATCCGGCAACAAGTGGTTGAGTTCAACCGACTTCACTGCATCTTACTGGCAAATAGCGATAGCACCTGAATGTAGACAATATACAGGATTTATTCACCGGGGAATTTCGTATGTTTTCAAAAGAATGCCATTTGGACTCAAGAACAGTGCATCTGCTCTTGTGCAATGTTTAGACAATATCATTGACAGAGAGATGTCTAGCGATGCTTTTATCTATATTGATGACGTGCTCGTGTATTCGAAGACATTTGAAGAACACATGAACAAGCTAGATATTTTGCTGAAACGTCTCATTGAAAATAATTTACAGTTGAATTTGGAAAAAAGTAATTTTTGCACTAAACAAGTTAAATTCCTGGGGTATGATTTGACAGTCAACGGAGTCAAGATGAACTTGGAGAAAATGCAAGAAATAGATAAGATTGCACCGCCTAAAAACACGAAACAACTCAAAAGTTTATTAGGTTGCGTGAACTATTACTCAAGGTTTATTCCGAATTTCGCCATGCACACTGCAATATTTCTTCAGTTGTTGCGAAAGCACACTAGATGGAAGTGGACTGAGCATCATGAAAGAGCTTTCAACAATTTAAAAGCAATGTTTCATGAATCATGTATGATAGCATATCCCGATTTCACTAAGCCATTCATATTGCAGACCGACAGTAGCAATCTTGGAATGGGTGCCATACTATTCCAAGAAATTAATAACCAAGAGAAGATAATAGCAATAGTGAGTCGTGTTTTGAAAGAATGTGAGACTCGTTACACGGCCACAGAGAAGGAAGCGAATGCTATTGTATGGTCAATACACCGATTGAGAGAGTATCTTGTAGGAAGATCATTCATTATTAGAACGGATCATAAAGCCTTAGTTTTTCTAAAAAGATGTCATCCAAATAACGATCGACTACTGAGGTGGATAATATGGTTACAACAATTTTCTGTCAAGGTAGAATACTGCCCAGGCAGATGTAACTTGTTGCCCGATTTGCTTAGTAGGAATGTCAATGCCGAACACAATTCAATGCCTAACACTTTGTTCCCGGCTTCTCCAATTCAGTTAAATATAATGAGCATGCCAGGTTTAACTTGGGAAAACATCGCAAGATTTCAAGATGCCGATGCCATAATGGAAAAGATGAAAAGATTTTGCAGAGGAGAACTCGAACCTACGGATCCAGATGTACGACGGTGGACGGCTGACCCATTGAAATGGAAATTGGTAGATCAAGTTTTGCTCATAAGGGTGCAACAACAGCCATCGCTTTATCGAATCTGGATACCGCAAGTCTTAACAACCGGGATCATCTGGTTCGTGCATACCTCTTTAGCACATTTTGGGGCCGAAAAAGTAGACCAAGCAATTAAGGAAGTTTGTCATTGGAAAGGGAGAAAAAAACAAGTGGATAACGAGGTTGCCAAATGTGTACTGTGTCAGAAAACCAAGTACCCGAATCGACATTATTCGGGCGCAATGCATGCTATAATACCTTCAAAAGAAAATGAGCTAGTTGCCATAGACTTATATGGTCCTTTACCGAAGGCCAAATATGGATATAAACATATTTTTGTATGCATCGATGTGTTTTCTAAGTTGACCCAAGTATACCCTGTGAATAGAGCGAACACTAAAAATTGCCTGCACCAACTTAATAAGTTTTTTCAATTTGCTGGTCCATATGCCAAGGTGCTGACAGATCATGGTGCCCAATTCACTAGTGAATCCTGGTTACAGGCCATACAACATATGAATGTCAAACATATATGTTCCAGCATTAGACACCCACAGTCAAACCCTTCAGAAAGAGTAATGAAGGAACTGTCGAGGCTATTTCGAGTCTACGTGTCGAGGCAACATAGCGAGTGGTCGCTACTAATTCCACATATAAATAAATGGTTAAACCAAATCCACCATGAGTCAATTGGAATGACCCCATATGAGGCCCATTTCAAACGAAAACCAGAGCATCCATTACAAACCCTTATGAAACCAGAAATAGAGCACCAAAATCTAGCCAATGAAGAAATACTTAGAAAGCTAAGAAAAGCGGCAGATAAAAGAAAATCACAAGCTACCGGAAAAACTTACGAATTCCAAGAAGGGCAGAAGGTATTATTAAGGGTTCCGAAAAGTTCTGATTTGATACATAAGCAGTATCATAAATTTTTTAGATTGTTTGAGGGACCGTACTCAATTGCTCACAAACAAAATCCCAATGTAGCAGGGTTAATAGATGAAAGCGGGAATACAATTGGAAAGTATAATTTCCATAGTTTACGACCTTTTAAAGAATAGAATAAATGTCAAGAGAAAGAATAAAAGAAGAAAGACGAAAGAAGAAGGAGAAGAAGAAAGAAGAAGAAGAAGGAAGAAACAAGATAGCTCGACATTCCAGAATCAAGACAGAAGAAAGGAAGAGCATCAAGTTTGCTTAAAAGATTTTTTCGGCATATGAAATCAAATCCCACAAAATCTTTTTTTCCGAAAGAAGGGGTTATGTGACCATCCGTTTTGCCGAGGTCTCGGAAAACGGAGCACATCAATATTCAGGAATAAGATAAGCTGTTTGAACGCGCGCCAACGCGCATGAATACAATCCGAAAATGGAAACTACGAACTATATCCGTAAGAGAGCGTCTCGGTAGAGTATGCGACACCGGTAGTCAGGAGAAAGAAAGCTTTCTTTTCTGAAGTAACAGCTGGAGAGTGAGGACCTACCGATCACGAGAAGGCGGCACCTCGTACTGCTACGGACTTCAGGACTGCATCTACGATAAAAACTCTTCAAGACATTCGAGGAGTTTTTTATTTTTATATTTATTCTTCTTATACAATAGACTCAGTTGTCGTATTGTAGATTCTTTTAAATATGGAATTAAAAGCTAGTTACATTCTATAAAAGAATACGAAAAGAGTATCAACGGAAAACGAGACGGAGGCCACATCGTGAGTTGAACAACGGTACTGGAAAGGGGCGACCGTGCGGTTTCTGCAGAGGGGCGGCTTTGCTCCCGACCGAGCTGCAAGGACAAGGACATCGAGCGATTGGAAGAGTCGACGCCGCAGATTTCTCTACGCCGTGAGAAGACACAGTAAGGTCGTGCCAACTTGAACAATTTGTAGATATTAGAAGGAATAATTTGTTTCGGAAAGAAAGTATTAGTACAGGTTCTTTATGCCGATATTCTGTGAAAAATAGAATCAATCTTTTCTTTCAAGAAAAACTTAGCTAATTGTAAAGTTGCAACTAGGAAATTTACGACTGGAATGATTAGGCAAAGTTTTAAGTATTC
Source organism: Teleogryllus occipitalis (assembly GCA_011170035.1). Classification (NCBI taxonomy): domain Eukaryota; kingdom Metazoa; phylum Arthropoda; class Insecta; order Orthoptera; family Gryllidae; genus Teleogryllus; species Teleogryllus occipitalis. Next base: position 132,400 of record BLKR01009287.1, read on the forward strand.
TTGGAAATTGATTTAAATGAGAGAAAGGAAACAGTGTAGTTAATTATTAAGAGTGTAAGTTGTTTTCTTTTTTTTTTTCAGCAAGACAAAATTCTTGTATATGTAAAGTGTTTTATGTTCATTTACTGTAACAGCAATTTAATTAGAATATACTTAAGTAAGTGGAAAGTGATTCGACTTGAGTTTATGTGTAAGTGCATTCAATCCACAACGGCCCACATGACCCTGATCCCCGCTATTCTAATTGTATTTTTTTATTTTGCGCCCACCTTGAAAACCCATTCTGAGCTAGCCGGCGGAGGGGTGGGTCGCACTACATTGACTAGTACAGTAAGAAACTTGTTTTAAGTGGGTATTGCATATTGTATTAAATCCTAGCTTATTGTGGTAGTTTTCTATTTTAATTTTTTTGTCAAATTATTATTATTATTATTATTATTATTATTATTATTATTATTATTATTATTAATAACATTATTCTCCTATTGTGACAACGTAGAACAGCATTGTCACTAGTGGCAAAAGAAAATTGATTGGATGAAACTTAGTCGCTATCTAAGAGTCATTATGTGTTACATTCCGAGTGGAATAAAAAGAGATGTGGAAAGATCTAGTTGCTCGTAGAAACATATTGCCAAATATATATTTAAAAGGTCTTATGCGGTTATAAACAAACTGACGTTTAATGGATACTTCCACCAGACATTACTTTATTTCTAACTCTACAAACCCTTTTAAATATTTGAATAAAATAATCTAATTATTGGGGTTAATGAAACATAATTTATACATTCTGTCAAGAGGTCGCTAAAGCGAAATGCCTAGACTCTTTATTGAAGAAGACAATTTTCCCTAAATTATCAAACACGTTCGTAATATTGTATTTGACGTAATTAGTAAATAGTAATTATGAGCAAACTCGGTGGTTGCCACAGAAATCTTGTGAAAATCCACATGGATAAATAAATAGAAATAAAATTTCACAATAAAACTTTATGGAGGAAGATTATTTCTATTTATCCATCAATGGTAAGTATGAAGTTTGTAGTAGAGAGAATACATAACTTAGTTAATTTAGAAATCCAAGACAAAATTATATTCGAACAAGCCAAAACCACAGTTATATTCGAATTAACCCCATTTATATAAATGTATAAAATCTATCTGAATCCTTGTGATTTCATCGTCATAAAAAGAACCATAAAAGTTGCAACAGACCAGTACAAAATATGCACTACACGGGCATTCACCTCCTCCACTCTCCCCCGGAAATATTATTTCTTGACCTGCAATACTTATTCTCTAAGACTAATAATATGAAATAGGTTTGCAAATTCTGGTACAATTCAAACACGAATTTAATTGAAGAAAAAATACAGAAATAATCTTTCATGATAAAACTAAAAGAAGTACGATTTTTGTGCAATTAAATCTCAACGCCTGATTTTAGGAATATTAGAATAATAATTCCCACGCAGTACCGGGCCTATAATGCTGTACTGCACAGCCCAGGAATCTTTCGAAGTTGGGTTCCACTATGAAGAAATTTCTAGATTATTCCCAAAGTGAAGAGTTTTCGCACGGGCACAGCTAGTGATTCGTTAGTACTCTTAAAAAAGATCACTCGAACATAATTTCTTTCAAGTGCACTTTGAGAGATCGATCCACACGATGGGCGTAAAGGATGTAGTTCACCGCTATCCTGCAGCGTGGCGGCACTGTCTGCGACACGCAACCGCATTCTGTCGGCCACAACGCGAAGCTACGAACGAACCATTCATTGTGGCGCACTCTTCGAAGACAAAAAGCTTCCGTTGGCATATTAGCCGAAATTTACAATAAAATGCACACATTGCTTTCCAACTCAGCTAACCTTCACATATAAAATATCTTTCAGAAACAAAATAGAACACTACTAGGAGCATAAATACTTGATAATTTTCCATTTTTAAGAAATTCCTTCAACATTACATATTATTCGTAGTTCATCGTTCGTAGAGAGAACACATCCCTCAAATACATTTCTTTTTCCTTTCTCAGCTTACAGCTAAGAATTGTTTTTCTATTTGTAGTAAATCACTTCCTCTAACACGCTGTTTTATAGGCCTTTGATACGGAAAAATCGATTGACCGCAAAACGTCAATCCTTCCGTCTCTGTGACTGTTCACAACGCTAGCACCCAAACCGTTCAGGCGAATTTCCTCAAAATGGATATTCCTCGAACAATGGACTCGATACTTTGCGATTTTTTTAGAACAGATATTTTAAAGCACTAACAAACGTTTTGTTAGTTTTCACGTAATTTAGAGTGAAATATAGACATTTCTTGAAATTTTTAAACCATTTTTCCCCAAAACCGGCTCCAAATTTTTCTTTAAATATTCTCTTCATATCAGTCAAGAGACGATAAAAAATAAAGTGCTATTCTCATTTCCGACAAACATTATATTTCCGGAAATTGCAATAAAAAAATATAAAATTTCCAATGTACAAAATTGAAGATAGAGATTCTTGCTTTAAACACAGTCTGTTTTAAAAAATAAGCTATTTAAAAAGGTCGTGTACAATTTTTGAAAAAAAACAACAACCGAGTAGGTTTCGATTAATTACTGTTTAAAATGAATGCAAATTATTTTTTTTAATCTAAAAAAACACTAATTTTTTCCACGGAGAGATCATGGGTCGCTTAAAAGAATAGCGCAGGTTTCATTTTCGTTGAACTTTCTGAATTTTCGGAAATTGCAAATATAGAAAAAATGCAAGAAAGTATATGCTGTTATAGCTCCACTAGTTACTCTCTCGTATATGCACGTAAGTATGGAGTTATATACGAAGTACATGGAATGCTATGTAATGTAGCGGAAAGTCACTTCCGAGATTTTAGAAACGCTGAAATGCATATTTTCTAAAAAGTTTGCAAATTTTGCAAATTTTGCAAATTTTGCAATGGAATTTGCATACAGAACCAGGTTCAAATCTTGTATCATATGCATGTCGAATTTCCATTTCTCTATTGGGGGCCGAAAAATGGAGAAATGCGAAGAAAGTAGGTGTTTTTTATGAAATACTATTTCCTTAATACGATGTATTAATATTACATAAAATTATACTAAATCATTGTATTAACTAATGTAGGCTGTAAATATTGTTCTACGAAATTTTCTTTGCGACTTTCCTGACGTAAGGCTGTTGCGGCAGCCGTCGTCTGCATCGAGGAGACCGTAGGTTCCAGTCCTGCGTCGGCATAGTCGTATTTGTGATAGTTCACACATCATCATCCTATTACCTCATAATTCACAATTCAAGACGTAACAACCTTTTCTTACCGATAGGATACAGCTGACAAGCTGATCCTCATTGTTACAAACGTCAATCGTCTAGCGTGATCGGAAATGGCCGATACGTAAGTAATAATAATAATAATAATAATAATAATAATAATAATAATAATAATAATAATAATAATAATAATAATAATAATAATAATAATAATACAGCCGATCCGGATAGCAGAGATCGCTAAGGCAGTGGCGATCTCGGACGGAAGGATCGCGGGTTCGAGTTCCGCCTCGGGCGTGAGTGTGTTTGTTTATGCCTGTGTGTTTGTGTGGTCCATTCATTCTTCATCATCATCATTCCATATCCCATACCCCCAGGACCAGCAATCCTAGGGGATAAAAATTGGATACAGCATAATGCTGATCTCACCAAAAAGGAGTCACGTACACTTGCCACGGGATAATTGTAAACGAGCCTCAGTAAGCGAAGGTGTATATCTGCGTGGTCCTAAGCGGCCAATTTGCGACCCAGAAAATGATGATGATAATGATGACCAGTGCGCACCACAACTTCCACCACGAACGCCATCTTATCAATCTTCGTTCATCTGACTTGGAGTCAGCCATTATTACTGTCCGCTAGTCTCGGCGGCAGGAGCCGTGCCCACGCAGGCCGCCCTCGACCAAGCGCGGCAGGTGGGCATGTAGCCCTGGTACCCACGCCCTGCCCGGCGGGGCCGCCGCCACCGCGCTGCTGCCCACGGGCTCCAGCACCCACCGCCACCGCTGGTGTGACGCAATGGTCTCACGACGGAGAACATTCACTGCGCAGCTTCTTCGCGCTATGATCTACGCGCTTTTCCCACGCGCTCTTCGTCGTTTATGATACCTCCTCTCTAAAGGGAGAATCATTTCACCCTTGGACTTGAAAAAAACACTAGTCTCTTCCGATATTAGGATAACAAATCTATATACATTAAACTGTATCTAATATAGTTAGTCCGACTTTATTTTCTATTGAGGACCACTCAATACAACTATATAAAACACACGAAATTTGGTAGAAATTAGCTCTAAAGGCCTTATTAGTCAGACAGATACAGACAGACAGACTCAGACAGACAGACTCAGACAGACAGACTCAGACAGACAGACTCAGACAGACAGACTCAGACAGACAGACTCAGACAGATAGACTCAGACAGACAGACTCAGACTGACTCAGACAGACTCAGACAGACAGACACAGACAGACTCTGACAGACACAGACAGACACAGACAGACACAGACAGACACAGACAGACACAGACACAGACAGACACAGACAGACACAGACAGACTCTGACAGACACAGACAGACACAGACAGACACAGACAGACACAGACAGACACAGACAGACACAGACACAGACAGACACAGACAGACACAGACAGACACAGACAGACACAGACAGACACAGACAGACACAGACAGACACAGACAGACACAGACAGACACACACACACACACACACACGCATCTATATATATAAAAGAAAGTCGTGTTAGTTACACTATTTATAACTCAAGAACGGCTGTACCGATTTGGCTGAAAATTGGTGAGCAGGAAGCTTAGAGCCAGGAGACGGACATAGAATACTGTTTATCCCGTTCGACAGCGTTCCTGTGTGAGAACGCACGTTTTTGCACGTACGCAGTGCAACAAGGATAGTACAGTTTCTCACAGTGAGTGCGACGCGAGAAAAAGATGGGACCGGCTGTTAAGGCGGAACAGAGTTCGCCGGATCAGCTAGTATTATATATATCAAGAACAAATAAAAATAAACGTGGGTCTCTAATAAGGTCTTTTAAGATATTTTCAACCAAATTTCGTGTGCTTTATGTAGTTGTATTGAGTGGTCCTCAATAGAAAATAAAGTCGCACTAAAACTTCATTAATAGTAGTTGTGTTTTAAAACAACTATTTTTGCTTATTCGATTTTACAGTCTTTTAAGAGTTGAAATAATATACATCCAATATATAAACTAAAAAGTAATGTGAACAATCAGGGGAAATTTTAATGAATACAATGATTGTTCGGGCTTGATAATTTATATTTCGTCTGACTGCCAACAAGAAATTATAAAAATTAACGCTGTGTTCAAACTTGTCTCTTATATCTTTTTAAGTTTCACAGAATTCAACCACTCTGACAGAACTGGGCGACCCAATT